>PVHP010013531.1:0-40805 GCA_004024765.1 Zapus hudsonius | reverse complement strand
GAGGAGGAGGAAGAGGAGGAAGAGGAGAAAGAGGAGGAAGAAGAGGAAGAGGAGGAAGAAGCAGCAGCAGAAGAAGGAGGAAGAAAGCGAACCATCTTCTGAGATGTGGAGGCAGGGAAATGGCAGGGGTGACACCTAGAGACCCCATCTTCAGAGAAAGTATGGCTAAATTGCTTGGCAGCTGGTTTTCTCTGCAACATGTGACAAGGGAAGGGTCTTTGTCTTGTTTATGGAGGAAAAACAGCTTTTGTGGTTTACTTATTACTGAATCCCTAGTGCAGTGCCTGGCACAAAGTAGCACATTGATTTACTTAGTTGATACAGGGATGGGGAAATGGTCCAGTGCTTGCTCCACAAGCCTGCTGATCCCTGGCACCCACATACAGCCAGATACATCTGTAATCCCAAAGAGCCTACAGCAATGGAAGACAGCCAGTAAACACAGAAGCCAACTGCCCTCCTAGCTGCAAAACAAGTGAGACCCTGTCTCAAAGAAGGTGGAAGGAGTGGATGCATGTGTGTATATAAAATAAAAATTTATATATAAAATAAAAATTTATATATAAAATAAAAATTTAAAATAATAAACATTACAGAGTACCTACTACATGCAGGCTCTGGTGTGAGTGCTGTGATCTAGTGGCAACAAAGGTAGATTATTTTCTGATGTCTTTATATTCTAGTAAGAGTCATATCATAAACAGAAAGCGAGCTGGAAAAATGGCTCAATGGTTAAAGGTGTTTGCTTGCAAAGCCTGAAGTTCATTTGCACCAGCATAAGGCCTTGATGCCCCCATACACACCCTCTTTCTCTCACTCTCAAATACATAAATAAAATATTAAAAAATAAACATAGAAAGCAACAAATGAAGTAAGATAAGGCTATATATGCAACAAGGTGGAGTCATGGGGTGGTCAATGCTGTGACCCTGGGAAGCCTTTCCCAGTGGGAGCACTGGAGGCATGGCTGGAACAACGTGAAACTGGGGGGAAGGTGCTCCAGGTGGAAGGAACAGCAAATGTGAAACCCTCTGCCAGGAACAACCAGGAATGTTCCAGGGAGCCAAAAGAAGGCCTGGCAACTGGAGAGAAGGGTGACAGAGAATTGTAGGAAATGAGAGGAGAGGGGTCAGGCCATGTAAAACCTCATAAGCCCAGTTGAGAAGCTTGGATTTTATTCTAATTCCCCTAAGAAGTCTCTGGAAGGCATTAAGCTGTGGGAAGGATGCGATCTGAGTTATGTTTTACAATGCTCGCTCTGGCTTTTGAAGCAAAGTACCACAGAAAGATGGATGGGCGGATGTGGGAGAGGAGAGGTTTCTAACACTTGCTGAGGAAGGGGATGACCTGTTAAAGCTACATACAGGGTTAGGGATGTGGCTCAGTAGAGAAGAACTTACCCAGCTACCTATATTCCAAAATATTTAGCTGGCAAAAATGAGAATTATCAAAAGGATGAATAAAGGGGCTGAAGAGATTGCTCAGTGGTTAAGGTGTTTACCTGCAAAGCCTAATGCCCTGGGTGTGATTCCCTACTACACACATAAAACCAGGTATACAAACTGGCACATGTATCTGAAGTTTGTTTGCAGTAGCTAGAGGCCCTGGCATGCCCATTCTCTCTCTTTTTCTCTCTGCCTAAAAAATAAATAAATAAATAAATAAATAAATAAATAAATAAATAAATAAATATTTTTAAAAGAATGAAAAGCCAAATCTTTGTATCTGTGTGTCTAGTGCTATGCCAGGTACATGGCATATTCACTGATTTGAAATATGGCTGTCTGTGGATATTTATGTCCCATATGTGACGCTTTAGTTCTTGTCTTAGTTACTTTTCTCTTTGTAGTGATCAAATTCCAGACAAAAACAACTAAAGGAAGGAAAGGTTTATTTTGACTTAACATTTTGAGGACACAGTCCATCATGGCAGGGAAGGCACGGTGGCAGGAACAGGAGGCTGCTGGTCAAATTATGCCCACATTCAAGAGGTAGAGAGAGATGAACGCTGGTACCCAACTAGCTCTCCAGCTCATCGAATGGTGCTGCCCACATTTAGGGTAGGACTCCCCATCTCAAGTAACCTCATCTAGAAAATCTCTCACAGATATGCCCCAAAGTGTGTTTCCATGGTGGTTCTAAATCCCGTCAAGTCTACTGCCATACCACCCTGAATGCGCCCAATCGCATCTAAATCCTGTCAAGTGGACAGTATTAACCATCACAGTACTGTAATAGGAATAGGCCCTAGTCCCAAACAGGACCCAAACAAATCCCCAGAATCCTGTGATTGACAATAATCCCCATGGCACTTCTGACTACCTAATATGGAAAAAGTTCAAACTTCCATGAAAGTCATTCCTGTTTTCAAGATGAATGAGGATCATGTTGTAGTTAGATTTTTGCTTTAATTAGAATGAGTTGGAGAAGGGGCAAAGGAGAAGGCCAGGAAATGACTTACTCAATATTGTAACTTCTGGACCTGTCCGTCTGTCCCTTCCCTCTTCTCCATCTCTGCCCCAGACTAAAACAATCCAGCTTCAACCCTCTAGCAGTTTGAGAAGGAAGATTGCCATGCTCCTTACCCTGGAAGATGGACATTCCAGTCCTAGGTCTTTGGCTTCTCACCCCTCCATTTTTTTTTTTTTTTTGGCAGGGTCTCACTATGTAGCTCAGGCTGGCCTGGAACTCAGGGTCTTCCTGCTTCAGCCTCTGGAATGAACCCTTACAGTCCTGCACTACCACACCCAGCTTTCCTGCAAAGCTTCTCAAGAATAAATTATTCTACATTTAAAAATTCATATTTTAGCTGGGCGTGGTGGTGCACACCTTTAATCCCAGCACTCGGGAGGCAGAGGTAGGAGGATCATGAGTTCAAGGCCACCCTGAGACTACACAGTGAATTCCAGGTCAGCCTGGGCTAGAGTGAGACCCTCCTCGAAAAACCAAAAAAAAAAAAAAATCATATTTTCTGTCTTTCCCATTGTGTCTGCCCTTCTTCTTGGAACACAGTGAGTTTTTCCTCTTCAGGATGCTTCCTTCCTGGCCTAACTCCTCCCCCATACCTCTGGATGCCAACCCAAAGCTTTCTTTTAAGAGGCCTCTAAAGTTCCCACTGATGTTTTGCCCACTGTCTTAGGTGACCTGGGTTGGTCTCATGTAGCTGAGAGAGCATGTCTTTGTGCTGGACAATGAATGGCTGCCCTGTCCTGTCCCAGGATGTCAATACCTGTAGGGTAACAGGAGAAAGTGCCCTCCCCTCCTTGGGCTTTACACCTGCGGCTCTCAGCTTTCCTTGGGGCCAAGGGGGTATCTGGCAGGTAGCTGACTCACCAAACTTTAGAACCACTAGGTTACAGATCTGAGAACTTCCCACTTGAACTTTCTGGACATGGTGGGCCTGCTGCAGGGCTACCCAGACCTCATCACCTTGCCTTGTTCTCATTCATCTGTTCCCTGCAGGGGTGGGGGGTCTTCCACTGGACTGCTCTTTCCCTGTGATCCAGGATTTGAACTGCTGAGATTCTAGGCTGCTACCTCACCTGGTTCTCCATTTACAACCATGCTTGGAGACAGAGGGGTATGAAGATCCTCGGGCAGCATTCACTTCCTGAAAGAGATTCTGATTTTCCTCAATAACGTGTACTGGCATTTCAAACTACAAAACTCTACCCACTTCAGCAAAGGTGCATGGTCTATTTTAGTGCTGTCGTTATATTGCTTTACTGTCTCACTATATATATATATATATATATATATATATATATATATATATGTATGTGTGTGTGTCACATGCACAACCTCACAACTCCTAGACTGCAGCCCATGACATGCAGGTGCTGTATCCCCGCACCAGCTCTTCTCCCCAGAGGTAATTACTGCTAACAGTGCCTTCTGTGTTTTTCCATACACTCCACACATGTTATGATCTCGGTCTTTATGATAGCCTTCTCTGATATCGTGAGTCCCATTTGGCAGATGGGAGCACAACCCATGGCTCCAAAAGGCTAAGTGCAGAGTGGATAGTAACCGTGGCAATTCCAATCAAAGTCCAAAGCTCATCCAGTTTCCACAGTAACTTGCTCTTAAATCTACCTGTGAATCAGTCACCTCCTCCCCTTCAACTCAGCCCAGACTCAGGGCCACTGGTTTCTGTGATTAAGGGCGGGTGGAGCTCTGTCCTAGGTGCTGAAGGCTTTTGCAGAATCAGAGGACCTACCTTCAATCCCATCCCTTAGCTGCGGGTCCTGGGGTGTGGTGAGGGGAGGCAAATGCCTGAGCTGTAGTAGAGAGAAGACAGGGACCACCAGGTGTGTTTAGGCATTGAATTTGGATGTGACACCAGGCAGGCCATTCTCCAGTGCTGACTCAGTTCATCTGCAGTCACAAGGCTGTTTGTTGCAAGGCCAGGCAAGCAAACAATCCCAACACATATAAAAGGGTCTAGGCCAGTGCATGACAGCTTCTCACACAGAAGAGTCCTGAGTCACAGAATGACAAAGTGGTGTGAGGTGCTGGGATGTCTGTCGTTAGCAGGCACCCATTTGACTTAGCTGCAGCAGGCTGCAGAAGGGTCACTCGAGACAAGTGAGCCTCGTCCAGTCATTAGACTGCAGACCTGGGTTACACCATAGACACAACTCTGCCCCTGACTCTTAGTCCCCCCTAGGCTTTTCTTCCTCTGTGTGTCCTCTGTACAAGGTGGACATTTAGTTGTCATTAAAAGAGCAGTTAGCAGCAGCCCAGGACCTGTTACAAGTCCTCTCTGCCCAGATGCTCAGTAATCTTTCTTTTCCCTCCCCAAGCCATCTTCACTGTCTTTCTTCCTTGAAGTCTCCTTTTCTCAGAGAAGTGTTTCTGAGCTCCTATTGTTCTAACCCCACACCCGTGTCATCTGATTAGCTCCTGTCACACCAGTGTCCATCTTGTCCACCAGACAGTGCGCTCCAGAGGACTAGGCTCCGTGCACACTGGCGTGCCTGTGCATTCCCAACAATGAACTCAGAGTCTTGTATATGAAATACGCTAAAACTATTTGTTGCATGAATGGCTGAAGTGAGCCATTCCTGTCTTTGGGTTCAAAGCTTGCCTAAACACAAGTGTAGTGCCACCTGCCCAGCTGGGCTGTGTCACCTCTGAGTCTTTCCCTTAGTATTACTGGGATAGTTCATGCCAACACACAGGTAGTCCTGTATATTGCTTGCTTGCTGAATGAATACTGAATGAGTTCTCTGTGTGGAGTTCCTAGAGGGCTTTTCCTTCGCAGGCAATGCAAGTTGTCTCCAAGTGGGTCAAAGGCAAGCCCAGGAAATGTAGAATCAGACTGGGCTGGAGAGAAGACAGGACAGGAGCAACCTGTCTCCTCAGTCACTGTTGACCTGTGAGACTAGGACAAGACCTAGGACTTGGACCTTGGTCATTGCAGGGATCCCCTCGGAAGGCTCTCGCAGCCCTCCCAGGCTAAGATGGGCGTGGCTCAGGTGACCCTGACTTTCTCCTTCTGGGGAGAGGATGTGAAGGGAAGAGGAGGGGAGACACAGAGATCTCTATCCCAGCCCAGGCCTTTACCGGTCTCCTCGTCCCCAACAGACCAGCAGTCAAGAATTGGGGAAGGGAGAGAGATCAGACTGGCTGGCTGGGGGGAGGGGGCGGCGTGACCAGACGGCTAGTGTCCTCTGATGTCTGAAGCCCAGCCCCGGGCTCTCAGCCCCGGCGAAGAGAGGCGAGCCGGAGCTGTGCAGTGAATGCAAAGAGCCGGGCGAGCTCCCAGCCCCGCGCCGCCGACGGCGTCCTCCACCACGACCCAATGAGAAGAGAGCAGATAATTTATTCTCTAATCCCGGTTCGGGTGCCGGGCGCGGGCGAGTGGCGAGGGCTGGGGGTGGGGTGGTCCCCTCTTCCTCTCGCCCGCTCCCGCCGGCCACCCCTCCCCCGCCCTGCGGGCCCCGGGCCGCGCGCGCGCCCTCGCGCGCGCACACACACACTCACGCACACACACACTCACGCACACACACGCGCGCGCGCGCACACACATTTCCCGATAATTAGCGAGCACACCTTGGCCGCGCAGCCTCCGGCGGCGCCGCCGCTTTTGTCTCCCGCCCGCGAGGCGCGAAGTTGCCGCTCCGGCCGCCCGCCGCCGTCGGGGGGCGTGGAGGGCGGGGTGGGCCGGCCCGGGGCTGGGGGGCTGCAGGACAGAGCTGAGCGGAAGGAAAGTAAGGCAGCGCTAGCCCCCCTTCCTTTGTTAGAACCCCGAGTGTGTGCGGGCGTGGACGCGCGAGGGAGTGTCTGCGTGTGTGTGAGTGTGTGTGCCGGGGTGCGTGCGTGCGTGCGTCGGTGCGCGCGAGTGCGGGTCGGGGTCCCCCGGGGGCAGCCGTGCCCGAAGAGAGTTGAACCGCTTCGCGGGCTTTCTCCACCGCCCAGAGAACTCAGGCGTGCGGGCAGGTCGCCGTCCCGTTCCTGGGGGGCTGAGCCAGCCCCCTTGGCTTCCTGATGGACACCCGGGAGGGCTCGCCTGCGGGGGGAGGGGAGGCAGAGGGTCTGCCCCGGCCGCAGGGGGCGCGCGAGGGGGTCCCCTGAAGTCCCTGAAACAGTAGCTATGGCCACTGCGAGCCTGGGAGGGTGCGAGGCTTTAGAGCTGGTTTGTGGGGCCACAGAGGGAGTGGGAGGACGGCGAGACGAAGTCTGTCTAAATGCCAGTTCCCTGAAGTTCAGCACATCGGTTGTCATTTCATACCTTAATGCATATTTATGCCGTGCCGAAATAGGCTTCATAATTAACTCCCAGAGTCATCCGCAGAGGTTAAAGGGACCCCGAAGATTTGTGCATTGATTGGGTAGCCGGGCAGTGTGTTTGTGTGCGCGCGCGTGTGTGCGTGCGCCCCGTGCGAACCCATTGAGAAGAATAATTATTTTTCTCCGCTGGAAGCTACAGCAGAGAATCAGACAAGGAAAGAACAGAGGTTGAGAGGGAGAGAGGGAGACAAAGGAAGTGAGTGCAAGAGAGAAGCCGGCTCAGCATCCGAACTGTGAGTACAAGAGCGAAACCTAGGCAGAAAGTGCTGCGAGTCCGCGACCCCGCTGCCAGCCGGGCTGGGGCCAAGGGAGCCCCTAAGGACTTGTGTCTCCACTCGGGGTTGGGTTGGGCGATGTGGGTCCCTGTGGCGCGGAAAGACTCCGAGGCGGGGGGTTCAGGCGCTCACCTCAAAGCCTGTGCTGACCTGCCACCGCCTGTGTCAACCGTTGTCTTGGTCAGGCAATAAGGAAGCCCCCTCCAATGCCTTTGTTCCTTCTAAAGGAAATTGCAGCTGGTGGGCTTCAGGAGGGCGTGTGAGGGAGCAGGCGACCTAAAGCTAAGTCTCTCTCTCTCTCTCTCTCTCTCTCTCTCTCTCTCTCTCTCTCTCTCTCTCTCTCTCTCTCTCTCTCTCTCTGGGCTGAGTGAAACCCACATGAGTGCCCCCTCTCCTTTGCTCCATGGTGGGATGAGATGAGAAAGGGGCTGTAATTGGGCTAGGGAACAGGTCCTTGTGACACCTGTGCATTTGTTTGGCACAAAGAAGGGAGAAGCAGAGGTGGCCTGATACCCCAGAAGCAAAGGTCTGGGACACCCATCTGAAGAAAGCTGGGAGAAGCCATATCCTGGGCAAATCCACCAACTCAAGCAACTGGAAGGCAAACATGTTCTGGGGATGAGGGGGCACCAGCTACTCCACTCCAGTCCTGCCTGTGGGGTCTGAGCTGGCTCACACCACCACCTCACCCTGGGGCCCTTGCATACCCTAAGAAGGGCTAGAGCAAGGACACCCATGAGAGGAACCCTGGCTGGGGTGGCAGCCCAGCAAGACAGTTTAGGAGAGGATAGCTGCTCCCTTTTCTGAGAAAGGATCTCAGAGAGGGCTATCCAGCCCCTGACTCTTGAGCCAGTTGGGAGAGGGCACCTGGGGGCTGGGGACAGAGCCACCCTTCCCCACGCTAACATTCCACACCCTCCCTTTGGAAGCATCAGTGTGCTGCCCTCAGCCCTCATTAACAAATTCTTCTGTTCTGATTTAATCTTCTCTGGTGACTTTTCAACACCACCTTCCTCTGCCAGGGAACAACTCAGCTCAGGGCTAACTTTGCAGGGGAAGTCAGCTCTTTGTGGCTGGGCTCTGAAGGGTCCTCCAAGGAATTCCATCGGGGCAGTTTGGTGACTTATATCCTCCAGGTTGTCAGTCCCCAGCTGAGGCACAAGGCTAGAAACAGTCTAGCTTTCAAGGGTCTGTCACAGAGATGCTCGTACAAGCATGACAGATGTACCAAGGGGTACTGGGCACCATGGGAGACTCTGGGCCCCCTCTTCCTACCTCTACCCTCTTGCCACACACAAAAGACTCTTCAGGAGACCTCAGAGGCAGGGAGCATACTCCTAAAGGCATGATGGGAATGCAGACATCCACCAGTAGCAACAGCCAAGTCCTGTCTGACTCTCAGAGAGGTGTCCTGAAGACTGGCTGGGTGGTGGAGGAGACTGTGGACAGCTCTGACTTGAGATCACACACAGAGGCTTGTTTCCCCTCTGGACTGCCAGCATGGTGGCTATGCCTTACTGATTCCTTTCTTCTAGTGCTTTGCACAGTGCCCATCCCATTGTATGTGCTGATTGAGTGGCTCTCCTCACGTATTTCTGTGCCCTTCATCTCTGCCTGCCACCTCAGTGAAGTGTTCCACAGGGGTCTGGGGAGAACTATCACCCTATGGGAGTCGAGGAGGCATGGGATGAAAGGGCAGGACTAGAGCCTGGGCAGACATGGAACTTGTTGATATTATTCGTTATTTGTTCAGGCTGAACTGAGTGCAAGTTTGCCAATGACTCGGTATCTTTTGTTTTAACAGCATGGCTGACTGAAAGGCAAAGCCTAGGTCCTGTGCTTAGGGTCCTGGAGTCCAGTGGCTCACGCACCTTTCTGTGTCTTCCTTCCCATAGCCTATCCTTGGAGCTTAGTGGGGATCAGAGACAGGGCTGATGCCACCCCTAACTTCTGCCTTTATTGCTCTTCTTTGCCTGGGTTTCTCTACCTTGATTGCCTAAGGCCATCATTAGGCCCCCTCCTCTAAAGATTTGGCCTGGGAGCTCCCTGTTTACCTGGGAGTTCTCAGCTGGAAGCTCCTGGGATAACTCAAGAAAGCCTCTGGGAAAAAGAAAATTCATGCCTGACTTCTCTGCTTTCCTGCTCCATGGAGCAGCACCCACCCCTCCTCCAGAGGGGGTGCTCCCAAGCTGCTAAATGGAAGAAACTTGTCTTTGGAATAAAGATGGAGGGGGCAAGGGAGGCTCAAGCCATAGGGAAGGAAGGCTACTTAGTGGCCTAGAAAGAGGAAGGTCATCCTGTCCCCCAGTGGCATGCCCATTCCCAGTCTGTTTCAGATCAAGAAGACAACGTGTCTGGGAACCCACCAGGGGCTTGTGGACTAGTTGTCTGGGTCAGGAATGTATCCACAGACCCATCCCAAAAATGTCTCCAAACTGGGAAGTCTGGCTGGGGCACAGGCAACAGAATCAAATCCTTTGAGGCTCATTTGACCCCTCAGCAGTGTCTCTACCATGGTGGGTGGGATCATATTGTCAAACTGTGCCCCCTTCCCATGCTACAAGCCAGGTGCTCCAAGTACAGAAGCCTGAAATACAGAAGCACATAGGTCTCTCCCTTGCTTCCAAGCTTGCTTGCTCTCTCTCTCTCTCTCTCTCTCTCTCTCTCTCTCTCTCTCTCTCTCTCTCGCTCTCTCTCTCTCTCCTTCCTTCCTTCCACCATTCAGTAACATCAGTAACAGAATGATGTGGTATGTTTCTAGTTGAGCCTCCCCCCCCCACCCCATTAGAGCATATGGGTTGGTGAAAGCAAGTGGCTCTTAGTATCTTCCTAATGTCACATTTCTCTGCCACCATAGATAGAAGCCAGTGTACCAAAAGGTACATAGGTCTGTGTAAAGCTGCTTTGCTGGTTAAGCCATCCTTCCTGGGCTCAAGCCCAGTTTGCCCCTGGCCCTTCTTTCCTGTGGAGGGCTAAAGGCCTATTGGCTAGACCATTCTCCTCCCGTTTGTGTGAAAGTCTCTTCCCCTTAGCTTATACTCATCTGGAAACGCTGTCAACAAACACCAAGACCCAGATGTAGGCTGAGGTTCAGGATGACCATGCCCTAAAATGGAACTGTGTAACTAAAAACATGGCATTTCCCCCAGTGAAACAGGCTTCAGTTTCCAGCTGGACCTACCTAGTCTCTTTCTCTCCCTTTCTTCTCTTTCCCTCGTTCTCTTGCTCACTTCCTCCCCTAAATAGGAGCAAAAATAATCTCCCTAAGCAAGCCAAAGCTTCTGGAAGCCTTAGTTTTCTTTTCTTCCTCTTTTTTATATTTTTAAAAATGTTTTATTTATTTATTTGAGTAAATGAGAGAGAAAGAGACAGAAAGAGAGAAAGACATGGGTGTGCCAGGGCCTCCAGAAACATGCATCTCCTTGTGCATCTGGAGTTATGTGGGTACTGGGGAATTGACTTCAGGTCCTTCTGCTTTACAGGCAAGCCCCTTAACCGCTGAGCCATCTCTCCAGCCCTCTTTATTTTATTTTATTTTTTTGTTTTTGTTTCTTCGAGGTAGGGTCTCACTGAAGCCGAGGCTGACCTGGAACTTGCTGAGTAGCCCAGGCTGGCTTTGAACTCACAGTGATCCTCTTTCTTCAGCCTCCCAAGTGCTGAGATTAAAGACTTGTCCCACGATGCCTGAATTTGTAAGCCTCAATTTTCTCATCTACCAAATGGGAATAATCAGTTTTCTTTGCTAATTGTAATTCATGAAGGAGTTAGCTACTTCCTTTCAAAGCCGCCTCTACAATCTTTCTCTTACAATTAATAGATACCTGGTGCATTCATGAGTTTGCACTCAGAAATACAAGTTGCTTTTTTTCTGTGGAAATTGCCTGACATTTCCTTCACAGTTCTCTCAGTGTCTCTGTCTGTTTCTACCAATCCTCTGCCCCCCACTTCCACCTGTTTTTACTCTCTGTTGGTTGGCCCCTGCCCACCCTCCCCCAGCACCTGCCACAGGACTGTGCAGACCAGGGCAGGGCAGGGAGGGCAGAGCGGGTGCAGTCTGGGTTTCTCATTAGAGGCCCAGGAATGTGTGGAGTCATGAGGGACAATGAGAGCCAGAGACAGGAAGAATAGGGCCTCTGTCAGAGCAGAAGTTTCCCAAATCCCAGGCTTAGCTGAATGGGAACACCTGAGGGCTGGGCATGAGTAGAGGCAGCAAGGCCAGGTGGTAGGTGTAAGCAGCCAGAGTATAGGCAAGTCTGTTCTTAACATCTATTGGCATTTCTGGGGAGACCTCAGATGTCATGTTATTCCCACCTGATGCCAGGGGACAGAACCAGGGAAAATATTCCCAGTGGCTCTGTAAGCTGACCTTTATGTATAGAGAATGTTACTTCAGATGCCTGAGCCCAGGCTTCCACCACCAGCAGAGCTGTAGAAGGTGTGGAGGTAACCACAGAGGTAGGAATAGTTGGGAATGGGGCCAGTGTGGAAAGGGTAAATCCTCGGGACCTCACTGAGTGGAGACCTTGTACTGTCTTGGGGAAGCAGATTCTAAGGACAGGGGGAGACAGTGTTTCCTCTTCCCAGGGAAGAGGAGGTGAGATCCATTTGGCCTGCCTTCCCTTTCTCCATATTTCAAGGCAGGTTCTTCCAGGCCTATGCCTGAAACCCAATGACTACCACCTCCACTTCCATCTCCACCAGGCCTTTGGGTCCAGAAACAATTTAGGGAAATCCTCCTAACCCATTGCAGAGCTTACTTGGGTCAGCCAGGACAGACTGTCTATGCGTAGGAATGGGAGGGAGGATAGGGTAAGGGTAGGTGAAGGGGCAACTCTTAAGAAGGGACTAGAAGACAGACCAGTGTAAGTCCTGGACTTTTGGGGCCTGGGAGTGGTGGGAACTGGGTGGAGGGGGAGGGGTGAAAAGAAGAGCCCGAGCTGTGAGATAGGGAGGGGGTCAGGCGGGGGAGAGGGCCTGCAGGGATCTGTCTCAGGTCTCCTGCCAAAAACTAAACCATAAAAAAGCTGGAGGGGAGCGGCAGGGAAAGGAAGGAGGAAAAAAAAAGAGACGGGGAGGGGAGCAAACAGCCCCTCCACACCAATAGCCCAGCAGGGGGACGTGAGTAATACAGGGCTGGTTCAGAGGCAGTCAGATCAAAAGCGAGTAGATACAAGAGTTTTGTGCTTCACCGACCAGACAGCCAGAGGCTCAATGAGAGCTTTGTTACCCTGGCCCAAGTTAGGGTTGAAGGAATACCTGACTGACCCGCCTGCTGGCCACCCTGCCCCCACTGGCCATGGGCTGGGGGAGGGACGGGTCACCAGTGAGTCAAGGAGAGGAGTTGGGCACAGCTCAGGCCAGTGATCAGCGGAGGCGGCCTGCCCTCGCAGGACATGGAGCTTGTGAGGGTGAGTGGGGGATCGAGTGGCCGCCTGGCAGGCAGGAAGTGGCTCTGCTGGAATTGTGAGGGAGTCTGCGGATCTGCCAACCTAGCCCCTGGCCAGGGCACCTTGCAGCTGACTGAACTTACTCAGTCTACAACCTGTGGCTGTTTGCGGGTCTCGGGGGTCCTATGAGACTGGAAAGGAAAGAGACCACCAGATACTCCTGAGCTGGTGACCAGTGACCCAAGTGTCAGGTGAGAAGCTGGGTGATCTTCACTTTGACCCTTAAGGTTGGGCAAGTCTGGTGTATGTATGGGGGGGGGGCTGCTGGTGGTGCATGATGAAAGTTCAGTTAAAGGAGGGATGCCTCATCCTGTCTTCTGCAGAGGACCACTGAACCTGTCCTTGGCAGAGACTGGGGATAAGGTTGAGGTGGGGTTGCAAGTACATCCTGGAGAGACAGGTTCTGATCTGGACCCTTCCTATTGGGAGTTCCTGGGAGAGGTCAAGACCACAGCCCCAGGGACTTTCCTGACCCTAAGGATCCTTCAGTAAGGCCAATGCCCACAACAGACCCATAATGGGTGAGGAGAAAAGAAATGGACTAATGATATATCGTTTCAAAGGTCCTGAGACCTTGGTGCTCCCCAACTCATTTCTTCCCCCAGTCCTGGAGGTGCCTGTGCAGACCAGCGGACAGACTGTTTGGAGTTCCCTGCCCTCAGCTCGTGGGGATTTCAGCCTTTTCTCACCTCTAGCCAAGTCTGGAGCTGAATGGGGTAATTCCTTATACCTGTCTGGGAAGTATGGGCCACCCAAGCCAGCGCTGGGGAAAATCAAGGCTTTTGTTCCTCTGAAAAGAATACAAGCCTTAGGGCTGGAGAGATGGCACAGTGGTTAAGGATCTTGCCTATGGAGCCCAAGGACCTGGGTTTGATTCCCCAGTACCCATGTGGAGCCAGAAAGTGGTTTATGTGTCTGGAGTTTGTTTTCCCTCTGTGCTTGCAAATAAATAAAAAAAATATAGTTTTTAGCCAGGAGTGGTGGCGCACGCCTTTAATCCCAGCACTCAGGAGGCAGAGGTAGGAGGATCACCATGAGTTCAAGGCCACCCTGAGACTACATAGTGAATTCCAGGTCAGCCTGGGTTAGAGGGAGACCCTACCTCGAAAAACCAAAGCAAAAAACAAAACAAAACAAAAAAAAAAACCCAGAAAAACAAAAAAGGAGCCTTGCCTGGGTACTCTCTGCCTAGACCCTCTGCACCCTTCAGGACTGGAAAGGGTTAAGCCTTATTTTAAAAAAGGAGCCCACCCACCTGGGGGCCTCTCTGGACTGTCCTCAGCTGTCTTCAAAAGATAGCCCTTATTTGCTAGGAGAGGGGAGGTAGTTAGGGACCTGGGAGGGGCGTGGGGGACGCTAATTAGGAGGATGGGAGGAGGTCCTTTATGGCCAGGAAGCTGTACCTCCTCTTACCCACCCGCAGCGAGGACCATTGTGTGGGGCCTTTGTAGGGCAAGAACTGGAAACTCATTACTGTGATGGCTCTAGTGTTCTTAGGGTCCCGCAAGTGGTGGGGGATGGTCGGAGAATGCAACCTGGGGGGCCCTGGGCCTCCAGGGAAGCAGAGTGGGGAGGAGGGAGGTGGGAGGTTCCCCGGCGTCCTGCTTCCTTTTGAGATTCCTGACACTGGAGACTCCTCAGCTCTGCTGTGGTCTATGGCTTTTCATTCCTATGTGATTACTGTTCCAAATTCATGTAGGGTTAAAAGCCATGGACTGCAGTGAGGGGCTCGCTCCTTCTACATAGCTGCACCTCCCGAAAGACCGGCCACAGAGGGCACTGGCCACAGAGGGTACCTCCTGAAGGACCAGCCACAGAAGGCACCGGGTCACAGAGAAAGAGAGTTTGCTGGAGAGACCAGCCGGGGAGGTGGTAACTCTAGGTCTGGCGCTAGGCCGTGTGACCTTAGCTAAGTCTTTTCTTTTCTCTGGACCTGGTCTCTTAGTCTGAAATGAAAAGGTTGGGCTGGTGCTCCTCAAAGGGATAGAAGGAAGGCACTCAGGATATGCTAAGGGGTTGGTTTCTTCTTGCCGAGTTACTGAAGCCTGGCTCAGTTGAGATTTGGGAGCTGGGATCAGCCTTAAAGTTTTGGGCCTTTCCTCCACATCCAGGTCTTTTATTTCTTTTTCCATTTCCCAACTCAGAATCCTGAGCAACTTCTGTCATGACACTTTGGGGCTCCTAGGTGCCTGAAATGGAAGCATCCAGGCAGCATGTTGGAGCCCAGAGTCCCTGGCTCCTAGTCCTTGCCCTTTGCTTCCTGCCTGGCCTGGCCTGTACCCCTCGCCCTAGCCAGCAGCCCTCCTGCCAGATGCTCAGCCCTGCTCCCTCCCACCCTGTGTAAAGTGCTTCACCCCATCCCTACCATCCTGGGAGACTGCACAGATGGAAATGAAGCTGGCAGTCTGGCTGGAGTGGCAGGGGAATCACCCCGCCTCCTACACTCCACTCCTCACTCCACCCTGGTCCGGCCCCAGTCTGTCTAACTTATAGACCACTGAAGAAAGATAGTGTACTGTATTTGGTGTTGGGGAATCAGAAGGCAAGTTACTTATAGTGTATCTGAGCCTTAATTTTCCTAATCAACATTTACTAAGTGCCTACTATGTTCCACAAATCTCGCCATCTTACTTGCACAGATGCATTTAACCCCCCAAGACGCCTCTACCTATTATTAGCCCATCTTACTTATGGGAAATCTGAGGCACAGAGGGGCTGGAAAACTAGCCTAGTGCATATGGTTAGTAAGAGGCATAGCTCAGAATTGAACCTAGATTGTCTGGTTCAATAGAACCCACCTATGTTATTACTGCATCTTGGTGGAGGCTGGGGGGAGCATATAGTTAGGTGGGGGAGTGCCCTGAGCTTGGGCTGGCTGTGTACACAAAGGCTGCTTCTTGGATGTGTGCGATTTGGCCCCATGGCCTAGTTCCAGTCACTCATTGACCATCACTGGTTTTCCTTTACCAGAAGCAATGAAAAAGCCCAAACCTGCTGGGGTTTTGTTGTGGACAATCCAGGCTGCTAGCCCCTAAGCCAGCCCCCTTTCCTATCTGGCTGCTCAGACCCCCAGTGATCTGATTACCTGTTCTGCCCTGGAAATCTCTTGATTTGCTTCCCTTGGCTCCTAATTTCTAGTTGGAAAGTTAGAGCAGAATAGTGCAACATTCTTGCCCTCTGACCCTCTCAGGAATCCTTTGCACAGTGTGCCCAGGAAGGCCTCAGCCCCAAGGAAGGGGACAGGTGAACCACTTTGAAGATTCTTCTATAAAGCCGCAGTAAGGCAAGGCACTCAATAGGTACTGCACAGCACCTCGTAGTGGAAAGGATGGGGATCTGGGAGGAAAGGTAGAATAAAAGAGAGAGAGAGACATTCTGCCACTGTGCCTGGGGTACTGCTCTGGGAATGCAAAGTTGGACCTCTTTTCAGCCTTTATCCCTTGCCACTGTGGGTGGGGCAGTTGTGTACCTCACAATAATTATTGAGATGCTCTGAATAGGCAAGAGGCCTCAGCCCTCTCTCACGCCCCCCCCCCCATCCACAGCTGTCCCTGATGCACATAGCAGGGACTGAAAATAGCATAACTGAAGGATTTGAGTCTCCTGTAGCCCTGGGTGAGACCCTGCATCCATGCTGTGTCCCTAGGGAGGTTGGGCCCAGGTTTTACCACACCGATGGACTCTGGTGGTATTTGGCCCATTTCTAGTAAAAAACAGGTTTTGGCTGTTAAGTTCCATTCCTTTTTAAATGCAAAAGGATCCTCATTCTTGGGGCAGCACTTTCCGGGGCTGGGAGTCTACAGCAGGTTCCTGGCTGCTGAATGTCATGTGGACGCCTCCCCTTCCTGTCCTACTAGTGACTTGGGTGGGGCAACCTCTGCTGAGCCCTGGATGCCGGGCTTATGACATTTCCCAGTATCATTATTCTGACCCCAGCTCCCAACTACAGTGGGCCCCAAATACCTCAGAACCACTGACAAATGCTTGACTGTCCTTGCCGTCCTGAAGAGGAGGCTGGCACGCCTCCTTTTCTCTGTACATAGACAAGCAAGAAAGGAAGGCTGGCTGTGGCAAGCAAGCTAGGGACTGTGGCCTCTGCAGGCCGTGAAAGGTGGGAGGGGAGGGAGACTTGGCTTCCATTTCCAGGGAGCTCTGTGTCCACCAGTCCAAGAAAGGGTTAACTTCCAAGGAGAGCCTGAGCTTCTCCCAGACGGGTGCCCTGTGCCCAATCTGGCTGCTGCCAACCCCGGGAAGAAGTCCTGGGATCTGTAGTTTGTGCCACCACCACCCCTGGCCTGCCTGTTTATCAACACTGCCTTGCAGACTACAGTTCCCAGAAACCTACAGAGGCCAGACTTTGGGGGAAGGGGTGGAGAGTGAGGCTCAGAGATAGCAGGGAAGAGGGAGGAGGTGGAGAGAGAAAACCCAATTCAGCCCCTTTGAATTCTTTCTCCTGGTGTGTCTGCTGCACACCCGAGCTAATCCCCAAATCCGGTCTCCTAAGCCGCAGCTGCTTCCCTTCGTGCAGGGATGAATGGCTCAGGGAGGGAAGGTGAATTCATATTTTAATTACTGAGGCGGGGTGTGGAGGGGGCAGGGGAGGGGGCAGAGGGCTCTGCATTGTTCCCCAGGCCTGGGCACCCCTCCTCACTGGGTCACTTCTCTGCTGCCCTTTACCTTGGGGGTGGGGGAGGGAGAATCTTACTGGACACACCTCTGCTTCTGCCTGGGGAGATAAGGGGATTGGGGTGGGAAGGACAATTGTCAGAGGATCCCTGGCTTATTCCAACACTTCAGTATCTTCCTACTCCCCCCAACCCTCAAAATACACTCTGGAAGACATTGCCAAAATTCCAAAGCCACTAAGAGGAGTTTGTGGTCTGTCAGCCGGAAGCACAAGCTTCCTCCCCCTTGAGAAGTCCCCTCTTCCTCTTGGTTCCCCCAGGAATTTAGACTGACTGGACCCACTGCCCCACTTTTCTAGGTGGTGGTAGGGTCAGAGGAGAGTGTGGTGTGAGGGCCAAGGGAAGAGGTGAGCAGTGAGAAGGGCCTTTGGGTGGTTTGGAAGATGGATGCTCTGTGGCCCGGCATCTCTGCTGTTCCATCCCACAGAGCTACCTGGCCGAGGAGCATCTTTAACCTTAGACTCCAGACTATCTGGGACCTGAGCTGAGGAAGCAGTGGAGGGTGGGGGAAGGAGCCAAGGCCAGCAGCTTGCAGTCGTCTGAGGCTGCTGTGCGACAGAGCAGCGTAGTCGGGTGTCCACCCCTTTCTTCCTCTTTAGAGGTTTGGTATTTCTCTTCTCAGGGCTGTTTTGCCATTCCTTAGCCCTTCCTGGACTGGGCTTGGAAGGGAAGGGGGGTTTCCCTCAGAATACAGATGAGTGGGGAGTGTTCCAGGGGCTAGCAGGGTCTTGAGCCTGACTTCTCCAGGAAGCCTTCAGCCCAGAAGGGACCTGGAATAGCAGGTGTGAAGGACACAGGCTGCAGCCCCAGCAGAAGGGCCCCAGGTACCTGTTGGCAGGGGTTCTGGGGAGGAGGAATGGAACCACAGCCGTCAGGTACACTGGCATGGGCTTTTCAACTCCATAAGTCCCCCACTTCAGGAACTGGACTCGTGACCTGCACGTCCAAGCTATCTCCAGGCCTTGGAGTTAAGTCCTTGCATGAGGTCCCTAGCAGGTGTCATAGAGAAGCAGGGGACTTGAGATCCAAGATCAGGGTAGAGTAGCCAGGCCCTCTGCTTTATTCTCTCTGCCTTTGGGAAAAAAGGGCCCAGGAGTCCCACTGGACAGCCTGGCTTTTCTTCTGCTGTCCCTTCTTGTGCCAGGTAGACCCTAGCTCCTCCTATGTCTGCCCCAACTTTCTTCCTAGGAACTCTAGGCAGAAACAGCTGCTTAAGGAAGAAGGATATGTTGCTGTTTTGAAGAAAGAACAGGGAGGTGGGGTAAAGATGATCTCAGTGCCCCCAGAACCAGAAAGCCTGAGATGGCTCTGTATCTGCAGTGGCCTGGGAGGGTTGAAACTGTGTGCCTGCCTTGTTTGAGGAATGAATTTTGTCCCCAGGTCATCTTTGTTGTAACCACCCCATTGCTACACACACGCGCGCACACACACACATACACACATTTTTTTGTTTGTTTTTTGAGGGTCTCCCTCTAGCCCAGGCTGACCTGGATTTCACTATGTAGTCTCAGGGTAGCCTTGAACTCACAGCAACCCCCCTACCTCTGCCTCTCTCACAAGTGCTGGGATTAAAGGTGTGCACCACTGCACCCAAGATATATATATATATTGCAATCTTGGGGATACTACCTGCTCTCACGCCCTTCTTCCAGATCTGGCTAGAATTCCCAGTGCCCAGGTAGGCCCTTGGGTATTGATGTTTAAATGTCAAACTTTTATTACACTCCTGGTACACAGGTAGTGGGAAATGAAGGCCCAGAGTGATAGAGCCACTTGCCCAGGATGACAGCATGCTCACCTCAGAGCCAAGAACAGACACAGGCCACCTAAGCCCTAGCTTGAACCCCTGTCTCCCTCCACGTCATGAGAAGGATTGAGAGATTGCTGCAGTAGATGAATCTAGAAATACAGTAGTGTCTTGGCTCTGTCTATATATATCCAGGAGACTGCTCTCTGCTCACTATATATACTCCTCCAGAGTGGGTGTGTAGATGGTGCTGGGAAGAGGGTTATTAAATAGCAGCCTGCCTTCCTACCCGTGCTGACTCAAGCTGGGCCTCCTGCCCATCCAGCTGGCCACTGGAAGCACAGCACCCCTATTAATTACAGCGATTAGATGTATTAGCAGGCACATCCTGACAGGACCCACTTCATAGCAGACACTCTGCTGCACAGGACAAGTGCCTAGGAAATTTGTCCCAAAGGACAAGATTGACCTGGGGGACTGTCCAGACAGTCACCACCTGGATCATGCCACGTTCCTCAGAGACAGGAGAGCCATCTGACAGGTGGGCCTTGTGTGGGGCACAGGACATACACATCCTCTCTGCCAGTGATGGGCTCACCCACTTTCTCACGGAGTTCTTCCTAGAGAAGCCTCTCTCGCCATGCTTGGGGTACCGAGTGACATGCTACTTTGAAAGCTCCCCTTCCCCCTCCACACACACACATGGATCCTGAAACCTGTGAGAGATGGACAGCGAAGAGCCAGTGTTGAGCCAGCCTGCTTGCTGTCCCCCAGTCACAGGTGTGTGGGGAAGGAGAGGCAGAGGGCTAGGGCTTTCTCGTGTGAGATTGGGGAACATGCAGGTTGCAAAGAGGCTGTTTGGAGGTGGAGCCCCAAGGGTTCTGGGACCTTTAACCCCAGATCGCTTCTCTCTTGCCTTTCTTCCATTCTCCCCACCTTTCCCTACAGATTTCTGGTGAGCATTCCCAGCTCGACCCAGGGCATGCCCCAGTTTACCTTCGCCTGTTTCTGTGGTCTCCACGGCTTCTGCAAGATGAAGAGGAAGAAAGATGAAGTTCATCGAGAACAGGAAACAGCCGTGTGAGCAAACTCAGGGACCCTGTGTCAGACCCCTCACACCCAGGTCCTGGTCCTGAGGCTGCTCACTGCTACAGAGGAGCTCCGTGCAGGAAGCCACAAGTGTCTTCATCTTCATATAGCTGGTGCCTGACTAAACTAACCTGAGGGTATTGGCCTCCTCATGCCCACACCCAGTGTGGTCTTCCCTTAAGAGGAGCCACGCTGCACAGGGACAGTCCCCTGTCACTTGCCTTCCTGAGACTGAGCATCCTGAGGGAGGCTGAAGAATGAAGTTCCTACGCTTTTCTTGGGGTAACCCTTCCTGAGAGGGCCATGAAGACTCACTAAGTAGAAAACTGGCTGTTCTCACAGCATGGAGCAGTCTTGCCCTGGCCGGTTGGAGGTATGAGATGCTACCTCCAAGCCCAGGATGGGGTCTCTGCTGGAGCCCCAGGACCCTAGAATTTTCTCAGCATCCTCCTGGGCCACAGTATGCTGGGCTACATTGGCCAGAGTTGAGGTGAAGGGTAGAGACATTTGAGAGGCCAGGCAGCAGGCGGCTCAGCTCCCATATGCAGTCTTCCCTTGGAGGCCCTGAGCCCACTACTTCTAAGATGCCCGTGCTTCCTTGGCTACACAGATGTGGGGAAGACTCCCCAAGCACTAACCTCTCAGGGAATGTCCATTGGGGTCCAGGCTTTGCTGAACTAAGCCACACACTTTGGTTGCTTGTCCCCTGCCTTCCCTACCTCCCTTCTCTTCTTAGAAGCCAAGTTGGGGGCATGCTGGCATGTGGTGCCTTTAGACGACTCTAGGGTGACGGGGCTGGAGAACTACCCTTGACTTTCCCCAAACCTCCCTGTCCCTCCAACCTCCCAGCTCTAACCCTCCCCCGCTTTCCTTCCCTCTCACCATCCCTCAACTTGTCCTTGTCCCTGGACCTTTCTGGTGCTAGAGAGAGTCCTGGACAGGAATGAACAAACTCCAGCATCTATTTCCACAAGCTGCCTGCCGTCCTTATGGGAGCAGTTCAGCACAGTAGTCACATGTCCACCACCTTCTAGGGACAGAAAGCCTGGGTGACAAACGGTGGCCTGGTAGGAGGGTCAAGGCTCCAGGATAGAGAGAGCGTCGGAACTCCCCTTTCCTGGAAGTGAGAGTGTCTAGGGAAGGCTTGGGCTCATGTTCATGGTCAGGGGCATTTCCTGGGCTTTGGGAAGATTTGATGAAATCAAGGTTATCTTGGTGAGGACTAAGCCCAGCTAGAGGGGCTTCTCCTCCGCTCTGCCTCCCAGCTGAGCTGGAGCTACCTGCAATCTGTTATTTCCTTTATATTCAAAGACTCCTAAACAAATTCTTCTCTCAAGGAAATAGCAAGGTTCTGCAGTCACAGCCAGTGAGGACCTAAGGAACAGAAGGAAAACTCGCTTGCTGCTTCTTTGTCTTCCTGGACAGCAGAGACCTTGGGTGGAGCAGAGAAAGCAGAAAAGCTTTTGGGTCTACCCTGATACAGAAACCAAAGACCTGCCGAGTGTCCCTGGCTGCGGCCTGCGTTACTCTGGATGGGAGGATGAAATCATATCCCTGAGACTCAGAGGTGTTGAGTGTTATGTCCCAACCACATAGGCTCACCCAGAGGAAAGGTCAGAGAGTGGAGAAGGGGTGGCAAGGGACAGCTCTCCAGTGCCCACTTTGCAGCTCTTGGCAGGGAGGCAGCCGCAGGGGTTGGCAACCACCTAGGAGAGCTTCTTTTCCCTCAGTGTCCTTGGTGTGGGAGGGACACTGGGTATCTCCTTGCTATAGGAATCTGGGTGGTTCAGGCCCAGTTGATGCCTGCAGACAGTGCGGTCCTGGGCCTCTAAACCCTTACCCACAGTAAGGCGAGGCCAGCACTGCAGAAAACAAAACAACACAAACAAACAATCTGAGAAGGAAGCAGCAGCAAGGTCTAACAGATACTCTCATTATTCCACCCATCTTCTCTGGAAGATGGGGTTTAGCTCCTCAGCATTTAGGGATGCAGCCTGGAAACCTGTTCCCATCTCTGCCCTGGGCTGCTTCAGTCAGGTCATTTTCTCCTGCTGTTTTAAATTCTCTCCACTTTGCTCCAGAGAAACCAGCCTATGGATGTTTTCAAACTGCTGAGGTGCCCCTGAGCTTAGGGTGAGAAGTGGTGCACACCTCCCATTCCTGCTGCATGGCACCATCCTCCCTGAAGTGGGGGGCAGCATTCCCTGGTCCACTCTGTGTCTTGGGCTGTGGGCTATCACATGGTGAGGTGTGAAAGGTGCTTGGAGTGTCATCTAGGCCCCTGGCCCTGGAGTCCTGAAGGGCTTTTTGTCTCAGGTTGAAGCCTTTTTTATTAGAATGTCAGTTCCTTTTCCCCATTCCCCCAGAGAAGCTTTTGAAATTTTGACTTATTTGCACACGTGCAGAGGACATGCCAGGGTCTCTTGCTACTGCAAAGGAATGCCCACTGGCTTTAGGTGAATTGAACCCCAGTGTCAGCAAGCTTTGCCAACAAATGCTTTTAACCTCCGAGGCATCTCCTTAGCTCCTACATTTTTTTTGACAATTTTTATACTTGTATATAATGTGCTTTGGTCATAATCCTACCCCATTATTGTCTTGTGTTCCCCCATCCACTGAACCCTTCTTACCAACTAGTCTTTTTTTCTATTTTGATGTATTTTTGCTCCTTTTTTTTTGTTGTTGAGGCAGGGTCTCACTCTAGCCCAGGTTGGCCTGGAAATCACTCTGTAGCCCCAGGCAGGCCCCAAACTCAGTGATCCTCCTACCTCAGCCTCCCCAGTGCTGGGATTAAAGATGTGTGGCACCACACTCAGCTCCTGATACTCTTTTTTATTTTTCCCCTCTTCTATCATCTGTGATGAAATGTTGAAGCCCAGTATTGTGCAGGGCTTGTGCAAGTACTGATAGCCACTGTGAGGCCATGAATGCTTCATGTCCTGAAGACTGCTCTTCCATTCCTCCCGCCACCTCCTAGGCAATGTTCCCTGAGCCTTGGAGAGCATGGCCCAGGGGAAGCTTTGTGAATGTAACACACGGATCCATAAAAATATATTGTGATTTTTATTTTTAGAAAAAAAAAGCAATAATTTCACTGGAATGTGTATGAGGTGGTAAAGTGGAAGACAGTGAACCTTGGACTGCAAACAGTCTCTTGGGTTCTACCCTGCTTGCCCAGCAATGATCCTATGACTTTGGGCCTTACTTCTGAGACTCAGTTTCCCCAACTATAAAGAGGATTGCACTAATGTCCTCTAAGTTCCCTTTAGAGTCCAGATTTCTGTGACCTCAGTGGGGCCCAGGACCAGAGAACAGCTGGGTGGCAGGTGTCTTGTGCCTCCAGAGGACATGTGGCCTACAGACAGTGGAGTGATAATGGTGGATGTGAGGATGGTGGGAAGTGAGAGGGAAAGCCAGGTCATCCAGAGCTCCCCAGCAAGGACAGCAGGCCTCTCGCAGTCAGGCCCAAGAGAGTAAGCTTCTGGCCTGGATTCTGACTCTGCCTTTGTGCTTTCTCCAGAGATTCAGATTTCAAGGGCCAGTGCCCTGCCTGGAGTCCCTTTTACACAGCTGCCCATGTGCCCATCTCTAAACCGATGGGACCGCCACCCCCTCAGTCTTTGCCTTCTGCAAGGGGCAGTGCCCAGGCAGTTTCTCAGTGATGTGGAAGCACTGGTGACGAGATGCAGCTATCCTCTGTGTTCCTCCATGGCTGGCTTCCTCTCCCACTTCTGCCCTAGCTACCTCCTCACAGGAAGGCATGGGTGCAAGGGCATCTTCTATGGGATGTATCCAGAGATGGCTGAAACTTCTGGAGATGGACACTTAGTTCACAGCCACAAGGACAGGTCTTCAGCAGTGAAAGGAATTTATGCTGCTGAATTCCGAAGACTCCTAGCAGCTGGTCTGGGAGAGCCAGTGCTCATCCTGAAGGAGGTCCCTGTGCTTAGCAAACACTGCAAGAATGGGAATCTTCCCAAGAAATGAACATGCTCTCCCTTCAACACACAAGAGCAAGAGACAGCTGTCATCACTGTCACCTGTTCCTCGTACAAACAGCTCTCCAAGTCTGTTGCTAAACAATCCAGAATTAGCGCTCCTGGCTTGTCAAAACAAGTGCTCCCCAATCCCCTCACCCCAAGCCATCTCTGGAACACTCAGTGACCACCGTCCCAGGGTTGCTGTGTTCAGTCCTGTCTGGGTCCCTTCTCTAAAGTCCTGTGCCCTCAGAGTCACAGCTGTGAAGAGGAAGCAGAAACCCTATCTTTTCACAAGAGAGCTTAGCAGGGTAGAGTACCCATGAAAAGGTCGAGGTTGGAGCTCCCCAGGACTCCCTTATGCTAAGGAAGAAATTCCAGAAGCCAGGAGCCCCTAAACTTGGACAATCTCATTCCTAGGAGAAGCCCCTAGGGCCTGGAATCCAAAGGTTTTCCTAGTGACCTTCTAGTCTGCTCCCTTCCCCTCTGGAACAGCCCTCAACCCTCAATTCATTCCTGTGCTTCATCTGAAGGGCAGAAGGAAGGTGGGAGGGGGAGATGGCAGGACCCAGACACATCCTCAGGACTCTCCCAGTCTCTGTTGCTATGACAACATCGCTATTTTTATCCTGTTGTTCGTGATGCTCAAGGCTCTGACTTTCTCTGTTCCAGAAAGGCCGGCTGCCTTCTGCCCTTATCCCACTACTAGTACCTTCTAGATGCCTGAGGATTACAATGAGGAGGAAAGGGGAACCCTCCAAGTCACCTCCCTCCCCCAGCGGGAGCTGTTAGGCAGGGGTTTGCCTCTGTGCTCATCTTAGTTTGGGTTGGTTTTGGTGCTCAGTTTCATGTTTTCTGTGAGGTCAGCACTCGCCATGGTCACCCTGGGAGGCTGTTGCAGATTGCCTTAGTCATAACATGGCTTGCTGCCCTTGAGAACACCAATAATGGCTCTGAGGAACATTATGCTGCCATAAACAACATATAAAGAACTTAGTTTGGCCGATTAGCTGTCGTGTAACTTGATGTACTGCAAAATTTAAGCAGAGTTCTCTTCTGTCCCTTGTCCCTCCACCAAAGAAGTAGGAAACAGTGACTTCATGTCTGTCTCCAGTCTTTCTGCCCAAGAAAACTAGCATATATTCTCCTGACTGAAAAGCAGACTTCCCCAAACATAGATACCCACATTTCTGGACCTTAAGGTCTGTTTCTCCCCAAGGTGCCAGGGGTGGAAACCAAGATCTCTGCTCATGCTGCATCCCCAGCCTGGGCCTGGCGCTCTTGAAGGCAGCACTGATGCAGGCAGGGCTTCTCAGCTAGGTTTTCCTGTCTCCTCCCTGGCCCAGCCTTCAGTCTCCCCTATGTCTTGACCTTCACCACAGTGACAGGGGATCCCCTGAGAACCAAGGGTGCTAATGTTCCTCCTCCTCTATAGGTCACTGAGATGTGAACCCAGCATGTGGAAGTGGGTGCATTATATGTACTTCCTCTAGACCTTGACCCTGGAGGCAGGTCCAGATCTTAACCTAGTAGACAACAGTTGACATCTTATTAACTCCTGCATTGAGGTTCTCCCTCTGCTGAGCTCATGCCTAGATGGTTCATTTTCCCCAGGGTGGCTGGGACCCATTTTCTAAGCCTCTAATTGGTTTCATTTCGGCTCAACTTGCATGATTTCCCAAATCTGTGCACCTGGAGTAAGCACTTTTCTGGTCACCCCTGAAAAGCATGCTGGCAGACGCTACGCTGTTAATTGCTGTAATAAACAGACTTTATTATGTTTTTTTTTTTTGCAGTAACTGAATTATGTTGTCAGGGCAAGTGGAGCATCCGTGTTGATTTCACGTGGTAATACACACAGCAGCAGCAGAAGCCAGACATTTGTTTCCACCAATCTGCTGAGGAGGAGGGAGAATGGAGCTGGGGAGGAAGAGTCAACCGTGTGCATATAATGTGGGGTGATGCAAAGAGTTTGGGAGGGTCACCTAAGGCACTCTGATTCTGAGTCTTTTTTGTGCTGTCTATAAATTAATGGAAAGTGGGCCTCCTGCCTGAAAAACAGTGGGTGAAGCTGACCGGAGGGTGAGCAGGTGAGGAAAGGGTAGATGAGCCCAGGGCTTACAGGAACTTTGGTAATAGAACAAAGGCCTTTACTCAAAACTGTTGACAGGACATTGGGGAATTTTGAATCTTACAAGAAAAAGGCAGATACTATAAGATGGGCATAACATTCAGAACGAGGATTATATCATTTTATTTAGTTATATATCAATAAAGTCCCTTAAAGTTATTCTGTCACAACTCCGCTTGGATTGCGGGGGAAAGGGGAGAAACACCAATCAGTGAACACTTTCATCAATGCTTTGTGTTACCTTCGCTGATTGGTCTGGGTCAGACTGGCATTCTTTGCCTTCAGTTCTGGAGTCACCTCCGATGCCTGGCCCAGCCCCCATGCACCTTAGCTTTTGCCCCCAGGTATGAAGCATTTTGTGCTCTGCTCTACTGTCCACTGATTTCAGTCTGTATCGAGTCCGACCCTGAAGTAAGCATGGTACATCAGGGAGACCAGGCTCAACCAGTGAGAGATGCTGAAGGCAAAGTTAAAGCAAACAGTGTTGAGTTGTCAGGGTCTGAAAGGACCCAAGCACTTGCAGATTGATGAGGGACCATCAATGATGAGGGAAATCTTCCCAGAGAAGAACTTGGAGCTAAGCCTTGAAGGATGGAGGGGAAAGGTCATCCAGGGCACCCATCTCAGGGACCTTTTTTCCCCTTTGCCAAAGTCTATGGGCTTCTGCCCACAGTTATGTGTGCTGGCAAAGCCAGTGATGACCTTGCCAACCGGTGCTGTGATGAGCCTCTTCGGTCACAGGTGAGTATCACTGCCCTCAAATCCCCCTCCTCTTCCAAACTCAGATTCCTGGCATCTCATTAGGGCTTTGACATTAGGCTCTAATTCCCTGGGGGTTGTGTCCAGGAGGGAGGTGAAGGTTGGGTGATTAACAGACATTTGTCCCCCAACATCAGAGGTCCCCTGGATCAGGTTTAGTTAGGAAGAGGAGAAAGAGCCCGAGGAGGTCAGCAAGCACCAGGATGCTTCTCTGGGCAGGAAAGGGGACACAGACGGTGTGGCTGGACAGACTCCCAGCTTGAGAAACCCTCCTCATGTCCCCCCCTGGGACATCCATGCTCACTACCGATGTTTGTTCACTCTCCAGCTCTCCTCCTCTCGCCCTCCTTTCCTCCACCCCTCTTCCAAAGACGTGCTTGAAAACCCGAAAGACACCAGCCACTCTCCCCTCTTCCCTCCACGCTGCCCGAGGCTGGCTGGCCGGCTCCAAGTGCCTGCATGGTGGTCCTGCCTCTGCCTGAGCTGGTGGCCAAGCAGTCCCATGGTTTTGTCCCCTCTCTATAAAAGAGGGCGACACTGCTCCTCCTCTCCTCACATACTTGGCTTTGGGGAGAACAGGAGACCATGTCTATGGGCTTTACTAATGATGACAGCTTGCTAAAGTCACGTCCCCACCTCTGCTTCCCACGTGTAAAATGCACAGCATCACCCTTTGTGCTCCCGTGAGGAGCAAGTCAAGTACCATGGGTTCAAGTGCTTTCCCAGCTTAATGACCGGTTCCCGGCAGGCAGGCGGGTTCCACACAAGGTAACTGAGAAGAGAGCCGAAGAGCTGCAAATAGCAATTGTGCAGTGTGTCTTTCCGCTGCATCCAGCGCAGTGCTGGGCATCGAGGAGAGACAATCCATGTTGAGTGGAGCTGAAGGAGGGTGTGGGGAGGCCTGGTGGTGCTGGAGAGGCTGAGGCAGGAGGCCTGTGCTCTCCAAAGAAGCCCTGCCTCAAACAACAACACTGAAAATACCCAGGAGAGCCTAGGTGACCTCTGTCAGGTAGCAGACACGACGCAGGGGAGACCCAGACCCCAGGCCTCCTTGCACCTCCGACAGCGTCCTGCAGGCGGCGCTCCCGTCCCCGCCGCCTCCATCGAGGGCGCCGGTACCGCCGGGAGCCCCAAGGAAACACAGCCCCGCGCGGCACTCACATATTTACATCGCAGCTGTCACAATAGTTATTTTTAAGCCGAGTTCCGTCTGCTGCGAATTTAAAACCGAGCGGCGCGGGGGCGGGGGCGCCCCGTGGCGGAGGGCGGCCCGGTGCGCAGGCGCACGGGGCCCCGCACGCTGCGGACCCCGCGCACCCAGGGAGGTGCAAGTGCGGGAAGACGCGCTTCCTTTAACCGCTGTGCCCTGCCGACCTTCTGTCGCCAAGAAGAAGGGCAGGCTGCTTCTGTCCCCAGGGAACCGCACAGCTCCCTCATTCCTGATTCCCCTGGCAGTCCATCTGCATTGCATCCTCAAACCAAGCCACCAGCTCCCATCCAGGTCTCAGGTCGAGGACCAGACGTGTCCCATAGGCATTCAGGTCATCAGGAGGGTGGGAGCTGGAGAATTCTTATTTTAGGCTGGGTCCCTAGCCCAGGCTAGCCCGGAACTCACTGTAGACCAGGCTGGCCTCAGATTTAAATACTGGGAGAACACTGGGATGAAAAGCATGAGCCACTACTCCCCACTCTGACGCTGGAGAATTCTTCCCGAGATGGTCAACCCTGTGGTGGGCCTGATGCTAAGGACCCTTGGGTCAGCAAGCAGCAGAGAGAATGACTTGCTCCTCAATGTCAAGGGTGGTGAGAATTCATTTTTCTTTGCAAAGCGAGGGGCCTGCAGGCTTGACACTCAGGATGCTTCTGTCTTTCCTTCGCTGCTCAGGGACGATGGGATTTGAGACAGACGCTGGCTGGCCCTGATACCATCAATATGAGTCCCCGCTCTGTCCAATGTCTGCTCTGTAATGAGTGGTGTTTTGGAATGTCACCTCTGTTAATGGGGAAGCGGCACCTGTGCACAGCCAGAACCACCTCTCTGTCTTCATTAGGTAGTCCGCAGCCTAGCTGCCAGCCACTCTCGCTGGGTGACAGATGACGGGCTCAGGAGCGAGAGCAGCAGCCTCCTGCTGTCCAGGATTTATTTCCAGACAATGACCCTGAATGCCTGTCCCCCACCCAACACACACCAAATGAGACAGTGGAGAAAAATGCCCTTCTAAAGCAAGGTGCAGCAAGGACAGTTAATAGCTAGAAAGCAGGTGAGGAGAAGCCATTTCCAGAGACAGATTCACACTCTAGCTGCTCTGGGCTCCCATTTGGGGTCTCTCCGTCCTTCCCATCCCAGCTATCCTCACAGAGTTCAGTCACATACTCTCCCTGCCCCCCTCTTTCTCTCTCAGGGTCTTTTGTAGTCCAGGTTGGCCTCGACTCACTAAGTAGCTGAGGGTGACCTTGATCTTCTGATCTTCCTGTCTCCACTTTCTAAACTGGGATTGTAGGCATGCACGACCACACCATTTATGTGGTGCTGGAGATCAAATCCAGGGCCTCGTGCAAGCTAGGCAAGCATTCTACCATCTCAGCTGTACCCCCAGCCCTACATTTTATATCTCTTCTAACAAGTCGATCTACCACGCAAAAGTCACAGGAGAATAGAACAGCTTTTCTCATTTTCAACTTCTCTCCAGCCCCTGGGCCCACATGTCATCTCCCTTTAATTCTTGGCCTTCATATCTTCCTGAGATAACAGGGCATTGACATGAGCACAACACCCAATGGCAAGAGATACTGACATGGGTTCAGAGGAACCCTTTCATTATAAGGTTGGTTCTTGGAAAGACATCAGCATGAAAAGCTGGGGGACGTCACAGGACTTCTACTCCAGCACTTGCAGAGGCAGGAGGATCAAGAGTTCCAGGCCAGCCTGGACTATGTAAACATACCATTTCTCCCCAACACAAATGAAACCAAAACATCACCAACAAAATCACACCTCTCAATAACAAAAACTGCACCAGTGTTTTATAGCAAGCGCCTCCAAATTGCACAGAGGGCCATTAGTAATGAACGAGTAGGAAGCTTTTTAGGGATCAGGGCATAAACAAGGCTCAAGATGTAAATACCTCAGGAGCCTTAGGACACTCTGGACTTACAAGATTCACAAGATGTCCTCCCTTCCTGAACTGACTTGTGCATTCATGACCTGTACCCCACAGTGGTTACCAACACCCCACAAGATTTGTGCTGTTCTGAGCCCCTGCACATCTTGACAGAGGACAGAGGAGAACAAAAGGAATGAGGAAGGATTACCTGAAAGAGGAGAGTCCTCATTGGAATATGGGCAGGCCAGAGGAGATGAGAGAGAATAATGTCAGGGAACCAGACCAGATTACACTATGTTTGTACGTTAAAGTTACCAATTGAAAAAAACTTTTAGGGGCTGAAAAGATGGCTCAGTAGCTAGGCACTTGCCTGAAGAGCCTAATGATCTGGATTTGATTCCCAGTGCCCAGGTAAAGGCAGATACACAAAGTGGCACAAGTGTCTAGAATTTGTTTGCAGTGGCTGGAGGCCCTGGTTTGCACTCTCTCTCTCTCTCTTTCTCTCTCTCTCTCTCTCTCTCTCTCTCTCAATCTCTTCAATCTCTCTCTGCTGGCAAATGAACATTAAAAAATATATATATATATATTTAGGGCTGGAGAGATGGTTTGGCATTTACCTACTAAACAGAAGGACCCAAGTTTGATTCCCCAGTACTCACTTAAAGCCAGATGCACAATGTGGCACATGTATCTGGAGTTTGTTTGCAGTGGCTGGAGGCCCTGGTGTGGCCATTCTTTCTCTCTCTCTCTCTCTCTCTCTCTCTCTCTCTCTCTCTCTCTCTCTCTCTCTCTCTCAAATAAATAAATAAATAAATATTTCAGAAATATTTTTTAGGGCTGGAGAGATGGCTCAGAGGTTAGGGCACTTGCTCCAGTGCCTAAGGCCCTGGGTTCAATTCCCCAGTACCCACATATGCCAGACCCACAAGGTGGTGGCCCTGGGTGCTCCCCACCCTCTCTCTATTTCTCTGCTTGAAAATAAATAAAAAAATATTTAAAAAATATTTTTTAAAGTCAACCAATGCCTTACAAGAGGTAGTGGGAACTAGAGAAGCTTAGAGCTTCAAGATTCTGTAGGAAGTACCTATACTATAAGGCTCTCCTGAAGGGCTGTCACCCTAACACCTTATTTGAGCTTGGTGACATTCAGGTGTCATGTGAGCACAGAGAATTTGAGAATGTATCCAGGCCTAAGGTCTTTTTCACATGAAAATTCTGTACCCTACATGACATTTTTTTTCCCTTTGGTTTTTCAAGATAGGATCTTGTTCTAGCTCAGGCTGACCTGGAATTCACTATGTAGTCATAGGGTGGCCTTGAACTCATGATGATCCTCCTACCTCTGCATCCAGAGTGCTGGGACTAAAGGCGTGTGCCACCATGACTGGCTACATGAGATTTTTAATATTTTATTTTTTTAATATTTTATTTATTTATTTGAGAGAGAGAAAGAGAGAGAGAAAGAGAGTGAGAGAGAAAAAGAGAGAGGCAGACAGAGAATGGGTGCACCAGGGCATCCACTGCAAATGAACTCCAGACACATGCACCTTCTTGTGTATCTGGCTTTACACGGGCACTGGGGAATCTAATTTAGGTCCTTCTGCGTCGTAGGCAAACACCTTAACGGCTAATCCATCTCTTCAGCCCTACATGAGATTTTTAAAGCACTAGCTTCTTAAGTATTCTAAAAATTGGAATTTATTCTCATTATTAAATAATAACTATAAAAAAGAGATTTGAAGCTGGGGAGATAGCTTAGTGATTAAAAGCGCTTGCTTGCAAAACATGATAACTGGGTTTGATCCCCCAGTACCCAGGTAAAGCCAGATACACCAAGTGGTTCTTACATCTGGAGTTTGTTTACAGTGTTAAGAGGCCCTGGCATGCCCATTCTCTCTTTCCCTCTCTCTGCTTGCAAATACATAAAATATTAAAAAGGGCTTCACAAGGTTATATAAGGAGTAAGAATTGCTTGGGAGAAAAGACTCTCCTACCAGCTGAGCTGCCTGCAAATCCTGGCAGTGAGCTCCAGGGAAGCAGCTTCCATGAGTTGTTCATGCTCCTGGAAGTAATCCCGGTAGACTCACGGTTGGTGGAATGGTTTATTGTTGGTCCCCCGTCTGGGGGTAAGCAGACATTTGTTCACAGCTCCCCAGGAAAAGTGAGTGCAACAAATAGCAAAGAGAAAGCCCACCGCAGATACCATAGTCCTGTGATTCAGCTCAGTGTGCCCACCTACCACCAAGGCCCTGTTGAGTTGTGGAAGCATCTCCTCTGCCCAAGCACGTGAAGCTGGACTGAAAAGCATCCTCTGGCCCTTTGTGGTCATTGCTGAAGTGGCAGCAGCCAAAATGAAGTTTGATCTCTTTGTGATTTCTGACAAAAACAAGAATCACAATGTAACTTCCCTCATTCACAGGAAGATCATGAAGGCCCCTCTCTCCAAAGAGCTGGGGCAGAAGTACAGGGCTCCATCTGTGCCTGCCTGAAAGGACGGTGAAGTTCAGGTTGGGCTAGGATACTATAAAGGTCAGCAGATTGGCATCATAATGCAGGTTTATGGAAGAAAAATGAAACCTACACTGAGTGGGTACAGCAGGAAGGGGCTAATGGCACAGCTGTCCACATGGACATTCACTCCAATGAGGTGGTCATCACCGGACCAAAGCTGGACAGACACTGCAAGAAGATCCTGGAACGGACAGCCAAATCCTGTCAAATGGGAAAGTAGGAAAATAGGGGAAAAAAAGAGAGACGCCTGTAATCCCAGTTCTCAGGAGGCCACGGCACAAGGACTTCTGTGAGCGTGAAGGCAGGCTGGTCTACATTGTGAGTTTCAGGCTAGGCTGGGCTAAGTGTGAGATACTGTTTCAGCAACAGAAGAGGAGGAGGAGAAAATTGAGAAGATGCAGGAGTCAAGCAATCTTATTATATACAACTTTCATTAAAACCTGGCTAATAAGGGGCCAGAGAGATGACTCAGCAGCTAAAAGCACTTCCTTGCAAAGCCTGCCAGACTAGAGTTCAATTCCCCAGCCAAACACATAAAGCCAGAAAGTCATTCATTTTCAGGGTCAAGAGACCCTGGCATTGCCTGCATACACACACACACACACCAACGTACACATGCAAATAAATAAATAACCTGGTTAATAAAAACTATATAAAAGCTGGGCGTGGTGTCACACGCCTTTAATCCCAGCACTCAGGAGGCAGAGGTAGGAGGATCACCATGAGTTCAAGGCCACCCTGAGACTACACAGTGAATTCCAGGTCAGCCTGGGCTAGAGTGAGACCCTACTTGGAAAAACCAAAAAATAAAAATAAAATAAAAAGTGAAAGAGCCAGTCGTGGTGGTGCACGCCTTTAATCCCAGCACTCAGAAGGCAGAGGTAAGAGGATCACTGTGAGTTCAAGGCCACACTGAGACTACATACTGAATTCCAGGTCAGCCTGGCTAGAGGGAGATTAAACCTCAAAAACATCAGCAAACAACAACAAAAGTGAAATAGAAACTTTCAGAATAAGGCCACCCTGAGTCTACATAGTGAATTCCAGGTCAGCCTGGGCTGGAGTGAGACCCTACCTCAAAAAAAAAAAAAAAAAAAAAAAAGATATAAAAAAGAAGTGTCCTTTAGAAGGATCTAGATGGTGGGAGATGGAGGCATTGGTTCCAGCAATCACATGGAATTGTCTAGGCAACTGCTGATCCAGACGCTGAATGGCTGGTTTCTTAACTGGGGACTCGCCGTCTCCAAGAATCACTTCAGGACTGGCCATCAGAGGGAAAAGCACCTCTGCCTACCAAGGTATTCAAGCCTCCAAGCTGAGTGCCCTCACCCCTCTGCCCTGCCTTGGGTCCACCACTATTTCTTATTGCTTCTTCCTCTGAAATCTCTCCTTCCATCCACTGCTCCTGTCTCTACTGCCGCCTGAGCCCCAGAGGCCACCTGCCCTCTCCAGCCATTCTGCTCTCCTCTCATGCTATCCATCCCTCCAGGACTTTCTTGTTGAACCAGAACATGGCCCTCCAGGCACCCCCGCTCCTGTCAGCCTGTCTCAGTAGCCCTCTCAGAAACCGTTTCACTCCATTTGCATCTGGGTCTGCCTCCCCTCCTGAGCCAGAAGCTCCATGAAGCAGGACCCTCGGGCACTTCATATACATTTGGATTCCAGGCAGCCAGAACAGTGACATACATGTAGGAGGACTCAGGAACTAGTGAGTGAATGAACAAAGGAATGAACAAATGGTTTTCTGTTGGTATTGCTTAAGGAGGGCACAGAGGACAAAGCGTTAAGAGGGTGTTGAATGAGGTCAGAAACCCCGGTGGCTAACCCCGGTAGGCGGTTCCCTATCTCCATGGACCCTCAACTCTGAGACTCCCAACCCCCAAAGCATTCCACATAGACACAGGTTCGAACCCCAGCTGTGCCTAGAAGGTGGCAGTTCCTCTACCCCCACCATCTGATCCATGCCCAAGCTCACATCCACATGCAAAGCAGGTATTCACAGGTTGCTGATTTCTGCCAATCTCCGTTGTCCATTTCTTTCCCTCCCTCCTCTTCAGTTTCTATTTAACCCACAATGCTGCTACAATAAAATGGGATTTCTTATCATGGGATTTCTTGTCATGGAATTATTGGGCATGCCCCTTACTGCGCTGTAACACATGGGGAACCGTGTTTCCCCTAAGAAGCCAAGCTTCCAGAGCTGAACACACACAGAGCCATGACACTTCCGAGGGCTCTCAGGCCCACAGACATGCCTCCATGGGTGCCCCGTTTCGGGTCCCTCACTGCCTCCGCTGCTCGTAGCATGCCAGCTCCCTCCCTTGCTGAGGTCCCCTCCGTGTTGTTGCTGCTGCTGCCACCTCCTCTGCTGCCGCAGATATGGAGCTGGCTTGTGCCCCGGTGCTAGCCGGCCAGCAGCACACCTGGTCCGGGACAGCAGCTGCCCCCCCCCCCCCACGCTCTCGCACAGGTGCCGGGACCAGAAGCAGCCCTGGGAAAACTCCAGCCAGACCCGTTCCTGTTCCTGTTCCTTTTCTTTTCTTTTCTTTTTTTTTTTTTAATTAAAACAACAGTTTTCTGAACCCATGTCCTGCCCCTCCCTCTCTAAGCAGCGAGAAGACTCTAACAGGTCCCTTGTCTTGAGCTCTTTGGAGACAGATTGGCAAAATGTTGACAACTATTGAAGTAGTTTGGGGGCTACCTGGAGGTTTCATTATATTTGTGTGTAATTTATTTTTCTGAATATAAATTGTTTTTAAATCATGGAAACAAAACCTTCCCTAAGTCAGGCGTGGGTGGTGGCTCATGCCTATAACCCCAGCCACTGGGAAGGCTGAGTTAAGAGGGTCAACATGAGTTTGAGGCCAGCCTGAATTACAGTGTGAATTCCAGATCAGCCTGGACGAGAGTAAAATGTTGCCTCAAAACAAAACAAAACAAAAATCCTAAGTAAACAAACAAACAAAACCCCTCCATTAACCCTCCAGTGGCCTGAGAGCTCCCAGGAATGCTTTTGAGTCCCTGAGCAAATTGGCCCTTCATTCATCCTCGTCCCTTGCTGGTCACTCAATTGCCTTCCACCCTCAGGAGGCTCAAGAAACATCCTGGCTGCTTAGAATCAGGAGCAGTTGATCACTTGGAATAGTTATTTTGGTTTCATTTCGTGATGGAGTAGGTGATGGAGAATGATTTCAGGGCTCCCATGAAGCTACACTAAATGCATGTGTCAATGTTTCTGTCTCTTGTATGTCATTCCTTCTCACGTTTTAAAAATTTATTAATTTGCAAGCAGAGAGAGAGAGAGAGAGAGAGAGAGAGAGAGAGAGAGAGAGAGAGAGAGAGAGAGGAGAAGGGGAATGGGCGTGCCAGGACCACCAGCCACTGCAAATGAACTCCAGATGCATGCGCTACTTTGTGCATCTGGCTTTACGTGGGTACTGGGGAATCAAACCTGCGTTCTTGGGCTTTGCAGGCAAGTCCTTAACGGCTTAGCCATCTCTCCAGTCCTCCTTCTCACTTTTTCTGCTACATTTTGTTTTACTTTGCCTCCGTTTTTATTGTCTCTCTGTGTCTGTTTTCTAGTCCTCAGTACAAGTCTCTTTTAAGTTATGTCTTGTGGTTTCAAGGTCAGAAGTGAATTTCCCACAATGCCTTCCACATCTTTGTCTGTGGAGTCTCTTATTAAAAGGTGTTCTTTGGGGCTGGGAAGATGGCTCAGCAGTTAAAGGTGTTTGCTCTCAAAACCTGCTGGTTCTGGGTTCAATTCCCCAGCACCCACATAAAACTGGGTGGTTGTTGCAGTCAGCTTTCTAGTTGCTGCACAGAAAGAACCCAAACAAAGGCGGCTTGTAGAGGAATGGGTTTATTTGGCTTACGGACTCGAGGGGAGACTCCATTCTGGCAGGGAAAACGATGGCATGAGCAGAGGGCTGGACATCACCTCTGCCACAGCACTGGAAACAGCGGCAGGAAGGTGTGCCAAATACTGGCAAGGGGGAGCTAGCTTATAACCCCATAAGCCTGCCCCCAACAACACAGCTTCATCGAGGTTGTAAAACCCAAACTGCTATCAGCTGAGGATCGATCTATCAGAACACATTCAATTGTTTGTGGGGGACACCTGTATCAAACCATGACAGTGGTGTACACATCTGGTGTTTGTTTGCAGCAGCAAGAGGCTTTTGCCTGTTGATACATGCATGAGTAGACAAATTAAAAAAATATAAGACATTCTTTCCATGTGCTTCTTACTGTTCCTGCCATAGTGTAAGCCCATTCCTAGAGTGTTCTTCCTTCAGTGTCATTTAGGAAGCAGCAGCTCCCTGGCTGGCCTCTATAATGAAGAGGACCTACTTTGAGTTTCCCAGGCTATAACACTACCTGTGTTGCTTTCCATTAAGCATTATAGCACAGGATGCCAGCACCATAGCTTGACAGTGGCCTTTCCTCCCAGGACACACTTGTTGGAAAGAGTGTGGGAAGTTCGTGAGATGCGCTGTCAGTCCTGAGTCACTGGGCATGGAATGTGTTATTTTCACTATTTCTTTTTTCCTGAAGGAAAGGCTGGGTGAAAGAGCTGCTTCGTGATACAGACCGAGGCCGTGGTACAAAAGGTCCAGGTCACAGATGGAGCAGTCATCCAAGCCTGTGCCCCTAGTTTCCCAGAAGCGTGTGGGTGGATGATGGGGTTAGCAACCAGGGCCTGGTGCATGTTAGGCAAGTGTAGTTGTGAGCTACATCCCCAGCCCTTGAACTTAGACCTTTCACTTGCTTTTTCCTTTGTGTGTGTGTGTGTGTGTGTGTGTGTGTGTGTGTGTGTGTGTGTGTAGGTCTTTGTGGAGGCTTCAGGCACCACTCTCTCTTTTCAGACAGGGTCTCTCACTGGCCTGACACTCACCAAGTAGGCTAGGCTAGATGACCAGGGAGCCACAAGGATCCACCTGTGCCAGCCTCCCCAGCACTAGGATTATAAGCCACCATACTTGGCTTTCTTATTGCTAGCAAGGTTTCTGGGGTTCACATCCAGGTCTTTGTTCTTGCAAGGAAAGCCTTTTCCTAAGCTCTCCAGCCCCCCTTGTGTGTTTTGAACTTGTTTCTCTAGAATGTAATCCCTTTGAGGTCTAGAACCTTATCTTAGATATCTTCCTATACCCACAGATTATCTAAAACTTCTTGAGTGTGGTTTATATGTTATAAATCTCTGGATGCAAGACATGGAGGATGCCAGGAAGAGAGTCCCAAGATCATCACATACCAGCAGCGTCAGAGCCTTGCTTGTTTTCATGACAAGCTTGGAGGCTAGAACCATTTTGCTGTTAAGAGGCAGCTGGGAAGATAGGGTAGCTTTCAGGAGCCATCTTTGCAGGAGCCCTTTGTAAGGCAGGTGGCAGTGGGGTTACTGGGACTGTGGGACCTCTCCAGAAGTCTCTGAGGAGTCCTTGGACTAGTAGATCTCGGTCTGAAAATCACTAGGAAAAATCATCTCTTACTTCATGTTAAAAGAAGTTACTAATTTGGTTTACTGAAGGAATAAATTATACATGCTTTATTAAAAGCATCTTTGTTGTAGTCAGAAAAGGGTCATTGACTTGTTTCATACAAACCTTCCTGATCAGCCCATGTGTCTACCTTCCGCTTCCTCCAGTAGTGGCGCCTCCCTGAGAGCATCTGCCCATCTCTTCTTCCCCTGGTGCTTGGTCCATTCCAAGTGGCTGAGCTGTCAGGGGGCTCACTGTCTACTCACAGGGCCACCTGCTAGTGAGCTGCACCCAGTTCCTCCTCTGGGTTCATTCAAGGTAAATTTCAGAGTGGCATGGGCTCTTCCTCCCACCCTGTGTGGCTTCCCTGCCCTGCCCAGCTGTCAGGGGTGCTGAGCATATTAGTTAATTTTAATATTAACCCAAGAAAGATTAATTAGGAAGGCAAATTCATTCTAAAATCCAGAGCTATGGGTTATCTGTATTGCTGCTGCCTTTAAGTAGAGTGTAACCAAGGGTGACAAGGACAGATTCATTTTTTAAGTGTCAGGGATATGTAGGCCATACTGGATCTCTAAGCAAGCTCATGGTCGAGACAAGGGATGGGAACTGGGGTGATGCCAGTGCAAGAGAAGTGGGGTCACTGAGTCAGGCATCCTGTCCAGGGTTTCCTGTCCTGTCAGTCATTGTGATTCATACGTCTCCCTCTCCAGTCTTCTCCCAAAGGAAACTGTCTTGTGTGGGCAGCTGTGCTCGCCCCCAAATAGTCCTGTAGCCTCCAGATTCTGTCCAACCCACCCTTCCTCTACCCAGCGTCAAGCTACATTTAATCAAAATGGGGTGCTGGATGCCACATGCCACGTGGAAACTTCCAAATGTGCCCAAGGGTAAAAGCTCAACCCCTTACCATGGCCTTCTTCAAAATTTGGCCCCATACGGTTTAATTAGTTTCCCTTTGGGTTCACCACCTTCCTGCAGCCCCTCCCCTGTTACAGAGCACACTCTTGTTTATTCTGGGACTTTCAGCCTGAATTGATTCTTGTAACCCACTTGGGACCCCTTGCCTCTGGACTTCCCTGCTGACACCTTATTGCCTTATGATTTGTGTTTTTTTCTTTTAGCAGAGACGACGAGCACCTTCCAGGACACTTTTATAGTCTCCTCTCTCTTTCTTTGATTTAGGCCAAGCATTATGACTGTTCCATAAGAAGTGGTCAATATTTGTTGAAATTGGTCAGCTGAGGGTTTCAACTATAATGACAATGGGTTTAGCTCATAGAAATCCAAGCCTACCCCCCTCTCACCAGTAGTAAGATTCTCAGTTTGGAACACTGGGCCAGAGCTGTTCTTTACTCCCTTTGCCTTATGGCTCAGGTTCCCAAGCAGGTGGCCTTAGGAGCAGAGCTGAGATGAGGGATGGGAACTTGAGACAGACAGCTGCTGGTCTCTGCTTTGGTTCATTTCCTTCTTTGCAAATGGTTACTGGCAACTGAACCTGCAAATCTACTATCTGCTCCCCTATGTAAATTGCATTTACATTTAAATTGCGCATTCTTCCGAAGGAGGGGGTTAGTAAATAACTGGTAGATTAAACTTGAGGAGAGGAAATTGTGCCCTACATCGAACCCGAGGCTGAAGTGACATCTGGCTTTTTCTATTTCCATTATTTCGGTTTAATAACAGCATGTGGCATTAAGGAAAGAGAAATTGGATCTGCATTTTAATGAAAGGAGGAAACTCTCAGAATTTAGATACCTTATCATGTTGAATACCTAGTCGATTGGCAATTAAAACTTGCTTCCCTCAAGAAATGGAATAAAATATCTTTTACAGCCATAGAGAGGAATAAAACACAAAAACAAGCTGGCCCCCAAAGACTACAGAGATAGAAGCGAGAAGAATGCTACGCATGCTGATGCCAAATATTTCAGGATTTCACAGAGCACAGGAAGTCTTAAGTGGATGATGCTGACATGAGAAGCAGGGTGCTGAGCCTCGGAGGGCAGATTCTAGAGGAAGAGCCCGCACATAACCCATGGATGAGGGTTGAGAGCATCCAGTTGATCCTTCCTGTTAGTCTTTAGGCTTCTTACTGACAATTTTCACACATAAATGTAATTTAATTTGACTGTAATTACCTCCCATTACCTTCTTTTGTCCCCTTTCTTCCATCCACTTTCACTGAATTCTTTTTGCTTTCCAACTAGTCCCTCTTTGGTTTTATTTATTTTTATTTGGGGTGGGGGGGGGTGCAAAGGCCCTAGTGTGCATGTGGAGGTCAGAGGACAACTTCATGGTGTCTGTGTTCCACCTTTGAAAAAACGTTTTTTGAAAGAATGTAAGCGCCATGGTGGGAAAAATATCCAGAGACATGGCCCCCCTCAGCAACAACACACAAAGGTGGGGGGAACCTGGCTACCTCTAGAGCAATTCATAACCTCCTACCTCATGGACTGATCCAGTATGCCCACCGAGGAGGGTCCCCAGTAGATTGGGGACAGGGAGGAGGGAAATGGGGGTACCATCATAAGATTTGCTCATACAATATATCTCATTATGGATAATTTTGCTCATATAATATCTAATTATGGAGATATTAAAAATTTCAAAAATATTTTTTTATTTGCAAGCAGAGAGAAATAGAAGAGAGACAAAGAGAATGGTCATATCAGAAGGGCTAAAGAGATGGCTTAATGGTTAAGGTGATTGCCTGCAAAGCAAAGGACCAGATTTTGATTCCAAAGTACCCACATAAAGCCAGATGCACAAGGTGGAGCATGTGTCTGGAGTTCATTTGCAGTGGCTGGA
>PVHP010013530.1:24215-40895 GCA_004024765.1 Zapus hudsonius | reverse complement strand
AGGCAGCCAAGCTTGTGCATAATGTAAACAGAAAGTAGGGTACTCTGAGAACAGGAAGCCTTTACAAGGTTTCATAGAAATGGAAGGCTGTGAGCACCCCTATCCTGACTACTTCCTAATCAGAGCAGCAAACACACTTTCCAGACAACAATCTTCAGACAGAGTGAGAAGGTGGCAAGGGAGTGAGAAAAGTCACTCCTGTGATCCAGAGGTCACTCCAAGATTACACCTCATAAATGTATGAAGCATCCGTCTTAAACCATACCTAACCCCAAGATGCGGTTTGGAAGAGGTTTGGAAACAAAGCAACCTACACTTTGTGAAAGGAGATTACTAAGCTGACTGCAATAATGATGGTCTCAAAAATGGACCAAAATGACAAAATTGGCTTTCAAATAAGAGTAGATGCACGCAATAGCTCACCAGCAACACATTCCTGGGATAAATTTTTAATAGCAGTGAATCACACCTACTCAGAAAGCCAGCCTCACTGGAATCTGTAAGGGCCCATCTCTAACTCAGATGTTTCCTCCTAATTTAGATATTTTCTTCAACCTACCAAGAAATGTCGGCTAAACAGTGTTACATGCCACTTTTAGTTTGAAAAAGAAATGCTTGGATGCAGGCAACTTGGAGGAATAAACCTGAATAAGTGTGTCAGCCTTACTAGAAAAGTGCCCCTTATTTTATGCACGCCATTCCCTCAGCATGAACTCAGTGGGTGTAGAAGACAGCTGACCCAGTTTTTAAATTGAGCACAGAGTCTTGGCAGGATTAAATCCCGGTGCCTTGGCTCTTCATGGGGTCTGAAGCAATGATCTCTAAGCATGAGCTGCCACCCAAGTACCTGACAGGACCCTCTCTCTCCCACTGTGGCCCTTGCTCCAAGAAGCAGTCACATGGTCACCCTGGTCCTTTTTCTTATAGCTATCTATCTGCCTGGCCATCAAACCATAAGCCCAGACTATCTAGTCTTCTTTTCATCTTTCATTAATTTGTAATTATTAAGTATTGAAAAGTTACTAAAATGAAGAGAATTAATGTTTAAGTAAGCACAACGTTTTTGCATCATCATCTCCTATTACAGATGCTCCCAGAAATATCCCAAAGTGATTATGAAGAAATGTCATCAAATGAAAAATGCTTTGCAATTAGTCTTTGAAAAGTTGTCATAGTTAATGGATCAATTATTGCCTTGGATTTTGGTTTTGATATTTTGAGATACGGTCCCTCAATAGACCCCAAGTTGGTCTGGTATTCACTATGTAGCCCAGGGCTGATCCCAAACTTCAAACTTCAAATCCTTTTTCCTCAGCTTCCTTAGTGCTTGTATTACACACACACACACACACACACACACACACACACACACACACACACACACACACACACACACACACACATATACATACATATATATATATATATATATATATATATATATATATATATATATATATATATATATATATATCACTGTGCCTGGATCTTAGTTAATGTTTTATTCAGTAAATATTTCAGTCTTCACCACAAGCCAACTTCAGGAAATGAACCAGAGAAATATAGGCCATGCTTTGATGGATTTCAGAGTCTTAAGTGATAATAATGACCAGTGGTAGGTAAATGCCTGACCACCATTATTTGACATTTTTTACAGTTACCAATTTCAAGTTTGTCCAAGGTATGCAGATGGTCTTCACTTAGGTTCTTGAATCTACAGGCAAAACCACACTCTCAGACAGACATGGAACCCAGCAGTGCATGTAGGACCCAGCTTGGAGGGAGCAGGTGCCCACAGGTTATGCTGGAGTTGGACAACAGGAATCTTTGGCTCATCTAAGCTTCCTGAGATCTGTTTTAAAGGTTCCAACACAAAAACCTCATAACACACAGCCTTGCCAATGATAAGGCCACAAGCCAAACACTGGTCTTCTTCCTCTGTTTGGACCATTGGTACCATATAGATCAGCATGACTAAGGACCCCAATCACCCACTGCACGGCTGTAGTCTTGTAGTGAACAAATGAAGTCACTCTACAGTCTGATCCCAAGCTCATCTGTGGCCAGAACACTGCCTGCCAGGAAGCCCACCATGCATAGCTCCCGACAGCTTGCGCTGGCTCTGCTCCCATCCCAAGGACAGCCAGTGTGGATGTTGGTTCTTGCTGGGCAACCATTGTGGGATCTTCCAATTTTGATGGAGTGAGACCAGGATGAAAAGCAACCACTGTGCTCATATCTTTACCCTGCTTAGACCAGTAAGTTGGTCTCCTGCCTATACCACCTACTATAAATTTGGAACAGTAGAATCTCACTAAACAGGGCCCCACACCTTGCCTTGTGCCAAAGCCTACTTCCTCCTCTTTATACCCCTTTCTTGGCACTGTTCATGGGTACTCTCCTTGACACCTACTTTGAAACCAGAACCATAGGATCTATGTCACAAGCAAAGTAGCAACCTGTGCCCTTGGTATCCTAAGCAGAGTATATAAGGCCAGCTGGCTTCCTCCCTCTCCCAGGTACACTGCCTGAGAAAGATCCCCACAGCTAAGGAGAAAAGATCAATGGGTGGTCCCTGTGCAAGATCCTTTTCAGTTAAGCAGACAATTACTAATGTTGAGCTCTGATAAGAAATGGATACTTGCCCAGCCGCTTCCTACTGTAAGAGGGGTCTAGCTGGAGCAAGATGTCGTCCTGCCTGCATTGCTCCACACGTGGGCTATGTTATAGTCACAGGCGCTGCCGGCATTCGATAGTTCCTATAAATAAACTCTCATTATTACTGCTCTTCTCGATCACTCATTTCCCCTGTGCATTAAGTGACATTCCGGGCTGTCAACAGAAGGAAGAAAAGTGCCCTGGGTGTTGGAATCTTTCACACACGTTATCACATGGAACCCTACAGTAATCACAGAAGAACATGAATACTCTTGTTTATGAGATGTGAAGAACTAAAAGTCCAAGCCATTAAATACTTGTCCCAGGATGCCACAGCAAGAGTGGCAGACCTGATTGTTTCCAAGTATCCTTGTCTGATCCCTGCACCACACTGCTGCCTTTGGGAGACACAGGGAGGCTGAGATCTGGATTCTTCAGTCTCCCTCCCCCCACCCTCCTAGTCTCTACCTATTCCATTCACCCATCACACAGGGAAGCTAGCAGCCAAACACCATCTCAGATCCTCCACATTTATGCCAGCAACTCCTCTTCTGTTTCCCATGGTCCTCTGCAGGGCTTGGAGGGTAAGCAGTCAAAGCTATATGTTTTGGTTCAAGCAGGAAAGTTTTTGTTTACTCAGGACTGCTCTTATTTAAACTAGAAGTTGAAGGGACACTTTCTCCAGGATCCTACAAACACAAAACACATGTCCTCCACAAATAGTAACCATCTAAATTGATGACTAAGTTGATGGCGCATTCCTGAATTTCTGAGAAGGGTGTGGAAGGGTGGTGATAAGGGACAATGTAGTTCTGCTTCAGTTAGGAAGAAAAGGTTTGCTCTAATCCACTAGGGACAACATGGAAGAGAAAGACTGTTCCTCTCCACTGTAATTCTCAGCACTCAAAGCCTGTTCTTGGCACAACCATGCCGGAGAGGCACCGGTAGGCGGGCAGAGGTCATTCCCAAGAGGATCACATGAAAACTACTCATATATACAACAGGAAAGTAGAAGCAAGGCTATCTAGTGAAAGGAAGAGTTGTAGCAGGAGATAGGGTTGGTGGAGAAAGGCGAGGGTATAAGGTACGAATACGGTCAAAGTACAAGCTATGCTTGAATGAAAAGGCTTTTGTGAAACCATACACACACACACACACACACACACACACACACACACATACACACACACACACACACACACACAATGTGCTCTTTAGAACAAAGCTTTTGTTTGAAGACCTCTAAGATGGTACCTACACATAGTAGAATGTTCTGGGCTGGACTTGGTTAAATCCTGTTCTGGGACTCAAGGGCTGAAGAAAAGCACAAAGGCCAGTACAGACAGTGAGTGGAGGTAAAAACGCTCTGAGCCAAGCCTTGTCTTATAGACTGAGATGTCCCTCTCATGGACAAATGCCCACACACCTGACCATGCACATACATATGAAAATACACACGTATCTTTGTTGACAGCTGATAGTTCTTGCTCTATACATAACCTTTTATCAAACAGACATGATGGATGACCTTAGCTACATTTTTAATGTCTTTGTTCCTCCCCAAACCAAATTTATAATCCTAACCCCCAAGATGATCATATTAGGAGAAGGGGGCTCTGGGAAGTAACTAGATCATTAGGAGAGTGTCCCCATGCAGAGGGACCACAGAGACTTCCCTTCCCTTCCCTTATGTAAAGGTATAATGACGGCCGGTCATATAAGAGGAGGCAACCCATACTAAACATGGAACTTGCCAGGGACCTGACCTGGGACATTCCAGCCTCCAGAGCCATGAGAAATAAGTGCTCATTGTTTACAGGCCATTTGCTCGGTGGTACTTTTGTCATAGCAACCTGGTCAGAACAAGTTGCTTTTCCAATAAAACTGAAGCATTTTGCCCTGATTGGATCATTTCTCCGAAACAGGCCTTGCTGTGAGCAGTTTCCTGTGAGCTGGACATGAAGGTAGCAAGACAGCACACATATCGCTTTGTCCTAAGCTCAGGACCCTTGATCTTTGTTGTGTCCACCTTGGATAAAGTGTCTCAGCCTAGAATATTGCATAATAAACAGCTCTGTTTAATCATTTTGAAGGAAACACATGTTATTTGACATCTAGCCTTACTGTGCTCAACCCTGAAAAGGAGGTTGTGGTCTTAGGAAAGCAGGAGTTAGGGGCTGGGCTGAGGTTGAGCTCTGATTGGCCACAGGCAGGCTACAAGTCAGGCTTATAGAGGATGATCCGCGGCTGTATCTTCCGGACCTTGTCTCTATCCCAAGGAATAAGGATTCAAACGCAATTTTAAGTTGTTCCATTCTGCAGAACTCAAGATAGGATCTACTATTCATATTTTTCAAAGGAACGTCTTGGGAAGAATTTCAGTATATTTAGGTAGCTCCCTGAAACTTGATTTCATTGATCATCCATTAAACCAAGATGGTGACTATGTGGTCTACACAACACAACTGCCTGTCCATGGCAGGCATCACGACTCAACTGCAGCTTCAGAGACCTTGACAACCTACACATTTGTTATGCCAGATGTAGACACATGGTTCTATCTAAGGCATGATGCTCAGAGGCATTTATACCAGAACCAAACAGAACAAGGTCACAGGAGCATGTACATGGGCAGCTCAATCTCATAGCTGCCATTTTGATCTGAATTCTAGTCCCATGTTCTATGGGCCTGCCTTAAATCCCTGCTGCCAGGGAAATCTGTGGGTGACTATAATTGGGCATTTTCTCCATCATTGGCAAACTTCCCTTAAAGGCTTGAGTCCCCAGCTCCACTGCATCCGCTAACTTTGATCTCAGCACTTCCTGAATTCTCCATTGGCCACTTGGATTTGCTCACTATAAATAGTCTTTGGGAAAGAGCAGACAGGAGGAAAAGCATTCCCCACCCAGTTTCCTGGAGTGGATTTAATGAGAAGGGAGGATAGAAAAGTGAAAGGTAAATGCATTATGGTTGTGTTGGTTCTGTAAAAAAAAAATACAAAGCACACATTTTTCATCCACATAGAAAACAAACACCTTCCTATACCAGGTCCTAATAATGTGAAATGTAATATCTTCCCCCACCAGAAAGCTAAACCATCATCCGTGTTAAGTCTCTGCCTCCTCAGCCTGGGCCTTGGCTTCTCCCTCATTCAATAACTATCGATTAGCTGGATGGTGTGGATAGCGGGTGGGCAAGACAAACCAGGCCCTGCCTGGATAGTGGATGTAGGCTTCCATTCATGAGTGCTCACCTGTCTTACGTGTGACCTCTTGGCTGACCCATATCCTCATGCCCCTCAAGAGCTGCTGGTCCTTCTGGTCCAGTGATATTTGCGGGCTTTGGGACTCCAAGCATATTGTATGCTCCTGGGCCTGGCTAATCCTAAAGTGATATGATTAGAGAAGATGGAGTGAAGGGACCTGAATGCAATCTCATATTGCTGTGGGCTCTTCTCTTGTTTTGGAAGACTAGTGAAGGGCTAGGCTGGTAGATCCACGATGGCCACTTTGCAGCGTGAGGAGCCATCCTGGGAACCAGGCACAGCATTTGGAACCAGAAAGGGGCAGGGAATGGTTGATAAGCAATCAAGCTGCGAAGATCAGGGCAGAAGACAGGTTTTTCTTTCATCTGAACTTGGGCAGAAGGGTCAAGCAGGAAATCCAGAGACAAGACATGTGACCCAGGGCCAAGACACAGAGAGAGGGTTTAGCAAGATGCTTCCAGGGCAGGCTTTCTGATTCATGGTTTGTTTTCCTGCTGCGCAGTTTCACTGGATGCTCATTACTGTTTCTATTATTACAAGTCCTCATTTTAGGATAAGAGCACCAAGGCCCATGGGGCTTGGATAACACAGCCAAGTTCAGAGAACTTACACATGGAGTCTGGGACTTAAACCCTGGCCTAATACAGCACTGTTTCCTGTAGCTAGGGCATTCTTATGGCCAGGATTCTTAGGGCTAAAAGTAAATCCATGCTGTATTTTTTCTTCCCCTGTTTCTGTGTTTATTTATTTAATTTTATTTTTTTTTTGGCAGGTTGCAGATTAAATCCAAGACATCACACATGCTGGGCAAGCACTATACCATTAAGCTACATCCCTAGCCTTCCTTTAACTTTTTTGTTTGGAGACAGGGTCTTACTAAGTTGTTCAGCCTGGCCTTGATTTTCTTTTGTAGCTCAGGCAGGTCTTGAAATTGGGATCCTCCTGCCTCAATTTCCATAGTGCCTGCATTTCTAGGGCTGCACACCAGACCAAGCTCTCTGTTCTGTAATTTTTTCTTGGTAGCTGGACAGGTGTCACTGACTTCTACAACCACCAAGAGAGGACGGGCTAAGCCTTCTGGGAGATCCAATATTTTTCTCAGAAGTGAGCACAGCCATTTACTAATTAATTATCTCCATTAGCTAGAGTCAAGTACTTTGTGTCCACCTCCAATAATACAACCTTGCTCCTTGGAGACTTCCTGTTTGAATTTCCAAGGGGGAAGATATTGCCAGAAGCACGTTTTATGTAATTACTTACTGTAGATATTTCACTCTCTTTACTTAATGATTATTAAACACTGAAATTAGCTTCCATTTGAGCCTATGGATTCCATCAGTTTTAGAGAGAGTAAGCGTAGAATGGAGTGTTTCTCCTGCAGAATTCCAGGGACCACAGTTGTAGAAAGACTATCTGACCACATGCTTCTAACAGGTAGCCTCTCCTTGGCATCTCCTGACTGTTTTTATTCTAGCCTAAAAAAGACCAGGGGCTGGACAGGTAGCTCAGTTGGTAAAGCACTTGCTGTGAGAATGTGACCAGCTGAGCTAAGTTCCCATATCCTACATAAAAATGCTTGGCATGGGGGGCACATTTGGAATCCTAGCAGTGGGGAGGCAGAAACAGGAGGCTCAGTCAACAGCCAGTCTTGACACCTAACTGTCAAGCTCTAGGCCAATGACAGACCCTGTTTCCAAAAGGTGGATGGCATTTCTAAGGAACAGTATCCAAGGCTGTCCTCTGGCTTCCATGTGCACATGCACTCATACACACATGAACTTACACATAGATGCACACATACACACACACATTGAAAAGAGGGAGAACCTGGGAGAACTTGACCAAAGCAGATTTCCAGGCCCTAGCCCTAGATAGACTAAATCTGAGGGAGAAACCTGGGAATCTGCACTTGGAACAGACTCTCTAATGGATTCTATTGACACTGATGTCTGAGTTCCATTGGGAGTTATTTGCCTGAAACATGAAGACAGCCTTATCACGGGAAGCAGGAGAGGCAAAATGAGCACAAGCCATTCTCCTCTCGCCCATATTTTCATAATAAGAATCCAATGAATGTTATCTAGTATTACTTTATAGTTATTATAAATCCTGAGACAAGAGCCTGGGAGCAGTAGCTAATTTGTACAGTGAAGGAAGATGAGGAAAGGAATGGGAAAGAGAGACAAGAGAAAGAAGGGACACAGCACAGTCAGTGAACATCTGCAAGCATCTGGAATCGACCGTGCTGGGACCCCTGACTCTAGACAGGCTTTTGCTGAGCATTTGTCCAGGGAAGCGGTGTGCTTCCAGCACTGCTGTGTGCAGACAGTGGATCCAGCAGCTGGAGGGAGTCTCTGGCAAGCCTGGTGGGGGAGTTTGGGATGCCCAAAGATAAGGAGCACACCTGGAGCTCTAAGGACACCTGCAGCCCTTCTACCAACTGGCCACCTGACTCCCCAGGGTCAGGTGCATTTGGGCACCCTGCTCAGATTGTAATTAGGGACAAGCATAGGTCTACTGATAAGGCAGATCCTTCTCATCTATTCCTTCGTTTGATTGTGGTGAATTAAACCCGACATACAATTTATTGATGGCACTGATTACATTTACAGTATTGTGCAACCATCACTACTATCTACTTCCAGGAACTACCCATTAACAGTCACGCCCACTCCCTCCTCCCCCATCACTGGCATCTGTTTTTTCTCTCCATTCTGAAATTTTTGCGTAATTGTAATTGTACCATATTCACCCCTTTGTGTCTCGCATATTTCACCCTGCAACATGTTTTCAAAGTCCACCCACGTTGCAGCATGGAGTATGTTACCATTTGAGTGTGAAATGCCCCCAATAGATTAATATGTTGGAACATTTGGTTCCCAGCTGGTGTCACTGTGTGGAAGTTTGGAACCTTCAGGAGGTGGATCACAGGTCTGCTTCCCAGACGTGACCTTCCACCACCATGAGCTCCGCCCTGCATTTCCCCTCTGTGATGAACCGTATCCTCTCAAACCCTAAGCCAAAGGAAATTCTTCCTCCCGGAAGCTGTTTCTGTTTTGTCACAGTTACATAAAAGTAACTAGACAGATGAATTATTCCATTGAGTGGTAATACACTCCTCATTTTGTGGAAACCACAGAGACCTCCCAAAAGTACCTCGTTTCCGCATGAGAGCATACCATGTGCTCTGCTCTAATTGGCCCGGTCAAATCTCCACTCATCTCTTTCCTCATTTGTGCTCCAAGTCCTTCACCTGCAGGGCTGCCTCCTCCCCATCTCTTCTTGCCTTCCTGTTGGCTTTGGCTTATGAGTAGTACCAACAAGATGACAGACAGAAGCAAATGAAGCTAAGATACACTTTCCTCTAGCTCTTCCAATTGGGTCTGGTCCTGTGGTCCTCTCCACTTAGTTCCAACCCCTGGTTCAGGTGTTCTCTCTCCTGCTTGACCTAGGGCTAGTGACAGGCTCCTGCAGTGGAGAAGTCACAGCATTGTCCTTCATTAGTTTCCTCCAGAACTTCCCACATCTTCATAAATAGCCCATTAAACATCCTTCAGGACATCTCCGTCTGTGGGTGCCTCTCTTTCCCGCTGGGCCACGACTGCTGCAGAAGCGATGAACGATAGAGTAACCCTTCACTGCCTCATTCAATCACTGAAGCACTTTTTATGGTTCATGCTTATAACATCAGAGCCAAGAAATGTTCTATGCTTTCTTGTATTATCCCACCATCCCAGACCAAATGTGAACAGACAGAAATTGCTAGAAGGTAGGGGATAGGATGCTTATACATGTGGGCTCTGGAGGCATACTTTCTGGCTTCTATTCTCAGCTTCCTGTCTCCCATAGTATCACTTGAGGAATATTACCTCATCTCTATTCGTCTCAGATTCATGATCTGTAGAAGGCTGATTAAGGTGCCTACATTGATGAATAGACCAAATGCCAAAAGGTTTTAGAACAAGGCCATGTATTAGAAGTGTTTCATAAATGCCATCTCTTGTGTAATCTCGTCAGCTTTGGTGTTCCTTCCTTCTCATCGCCTGGCCATCAGCAGCTCCTTTGGGAATCATCTATGAGCACCAACTGTTACCCTGATGCTCCCCAAAGCCACTCCAGCAATGAGAAGCTCCCTTCCTCAGTTGAGGGACTGAAAGATGTGGAGATAAGCATGTCCCCCACTGAGCCCTCCATCCAAGAAGCCCCCTGCCTTGTGTGGCTGTGGGGCCTTCCTTCTTTCTCTTCAGCACTAAATCCACCACGCATAGAAGGTATACTCTGGGCCAGCCATGGACTCCAGCTAATAATCTTCACAACTTTCTAAGGTCCTTCTTAAACATGTTCCAATGTTTAAAAATCTGTGCCAGAGGGCTGAAGAGATGGCTTAGCGGTTAAGGCGTTTGCCTGCAATGCAGAAGGACACAAGTTTGATTCCCCAGTGCCCATATAAAGCCAAATGCACAAGAGGGCGCATGCATCTGGAATTCATTTTCAGTGGCTGGAAGCCCTGGCACTCCTATTCTCTCTGTTTCTCTGCCTCTCTCTCTCTCTCTCTCTCTCTCTCTCTCTCTCTCTCTCTCTCTCTCTCTCTCTCTCTCAAATAAGTAAATAAAGATGTTTTAAAAAATCTTTGCCAGATCCATTTTTAATTATGTTCAAACACAGTGCATGTTATTTGAATCTTAAATCCCCCCCCCAAAGGCTCATGTTTTGAACCTGATTGCTAAAAGTAGTTCACTATAGGTGGGTCTCTGAATATTATGCCCTGGGCTCCAGCTTTGTTTCCTGGTCAACCATGATGTGAACAGTCTCTCTAGCATATCCTCTCACCACCATGAAATGAACTCTTCCACCACACCTTTCCCAACTTGATGGTGTGAAATACTGTGAAACTATGAACCAACATAGACCTTCTCTTCCTCAAGTTGTCTCTGTCAAGTATTGTTTTGTTGTAGTGACACAAAAGTAACTGATTTAATAATATTATTTTCAATTATATAGGAAATGTGAATATTTTCTCATAAAAGATCCAAAACATGGGCTAGGGAGATGGCTCAGTGAATAAAGCACTTGCCAATAAAGCCTGAGTACCTGACTTCAACCCACAGGAACCAAGTAAAAGGTGGAAGCCATGGTTTGCTTCTGTAATCCCAGAGCAATGGTGACAGGTGGAGACAGAATAATTTTCCAGAATCTCATTGTCCTAGTCAGCCACACACTGCTGGGATGAGTCTCCAAACCAGGCACAGGTATGGGAGGAAAAGATTTATTGAAGCTACAGATCCAGGGGAAGTTCCATCATGAGGGAAAAGGATTGCCCCTCTTCACAGTCCAAGCAGAGAGAGAGAAACCATCACCAGCATCATATACACAACAACAAATAGGAGCAAAGGGAGAAATTTCTTTCCTTCTCCTTTATATAACCTTAGGATGAAATCTTGAAAACTTGTCCCAGATTTGTTGGCTTCCCAAGTCTCTGGAATTTCCTTTCTGCACTGCCCTCCCAGGAAGGAATGTTCATTTCTAGCTTTTGTGAGCTTCTTTATACTCTGGCATCCCCACTGAGAGGGCTGTCCTTCTTGTGACCATCCTCAGAGACCCACCCAAGATAATTAAAAAGATCAAGATGACAACAAAACCTAACCATCAAAATCATATTGAATACAACAGTCAAAATCAACAGTGAGAACAAGAAGGAAGGAAGATGTCGTAGTCAGCCACACGCCGCTGGGATGAATCTTCAAACCAGGCACAATTTGGGGGAGGAAAGTATTTATTGAAACTACAGATTGAAGGGAAGTTCCGTTCACAGGTTTGAGCAGAGAGAAAAACCCATCACCTACACCACACAGAGAGAACAGAGAACAGGCAGGGAGGGGAAGGAGAGAATTCTTTCACCTTTTTGTAGCCCTAGGGTGGGATCTTGCAATTCTATCCCAGACTTAATGGCTTTCTGAGTCTCTGGAATTTCCTTCCTGCACTGCCCACACAGGAAAGGATGTTTACTTCTATCTCCTTTGAGCTTCCTTACATACTGCCCCCTACTGAGAGGCTGCCTTCCTGTGAACATCCTCAGAGACCCACCCAAGATTACTAGAAAGGTCAAGTTGACAACTAAACTTAACCATTACAGAAGAAAAGAGAGAGGTAAGGAAGGAGAGATAGAGGGAAGAGAGACCCTGCCTCAAAACGAGGCCAAAGGCAAGAACCAACTCAAAAAGTTGTCTTCTGACCTCCATATGCATATTATGGCAACAATCACATATGCACACATACACAAACACACATACATAAATACACACACAGAAACACTCACACAAATAACTTTTTAAAGTCCAAAACTTAAATATTATGAAGTTTCCATTCATATCCACATGCTTCTGGTGATAAGCCTGTAACCAAAACAAATTAATGTCCCAAGTTCACAATGGAAGCAGCCAAGCTAGAATTCAAAGCAGGAGAGTCTGATACTAGACCTATCATGCTGACTTTTTCTAGGTGACTTTTTCTTCTGCCTCTTTTTCCATACTTTGGCCCCCTACCAGGCTGTAATTTCCTACTATCTCTGCTAAGGTTTACATTTTGTGAATTTTCAGTCTTACAAACCCACTCTGGTAGGATGTGAATCCTTACAAATGATTTTAACAACTGTATTGAAACTAGGATGTTTTCTGAACACTTGTCACTCCCTGCTCACTTGCTCGGCAGCCACAGCTGTGGCAACCAGCTTTTCACTACTGTGAACACACGGTGTGTGGCTTCAGCTGTGCCACTCATCCTGCCTTGTGCTCTGGGGTTCACAGTCACCTTGAAATGGAATGCCCCAGGGAAGCCACAGGGTCACTCATGCTGATACACTTGGAGAACGCAAAGGAGCTGACATCCCCTGGACAAATTGTGGCCGATGGGCAATGGGAACCATCTCCTAGAGACCAATGTTTGTAAGAGCTTCCTATGGATCTTTCTGGTGGGCCCAGGGAAGAGTATGTCTTCATCATCCATTGCAGGGGCCAATTATAGTTTGATCCTTTGGTAGTCTTATCCTTTGAAAGGGCTGTCCATGGTCTCCTCTTATGGTGTCCTTGTCATACTGTCCTATATCTTAGAATTACACAATCCCTCTCACTGATCTTGGCTTCCAGGGTTGAGTGCTATCTGCCTCAGGAATTATGACACAGTTGTTCTGTTTTGTGTTTTATTCAGAATAATAGGATCTCTTTACCTAAATGATAGATTTTTTTTTTTTTTACTTTTTTGAGGAACAGAGTAGCCCTTAAGGTCTTTAAGGAGGTGGCTGTTCCCTCTCACTGCTATCTCTGTAAACTGTGGGTCTCCACAGGCAACTCAGACTGCCTATTTTGCATATCAACAGGCCTTGGCCTCATCAGAGACTTGAGTATTTCTCAGTCAACAAAGCAAACAGAGGTCCACCCTCCTATTCTTGGCTGTCTCTCTGTTTCTGCCAGGCTTAACTGTCATTGTGAAAGGGAAGGTTTCATTCAAGAAAAATTTTGAGCACCTAGGAAGAGCCAGGATTATGAGAGTTTCCAGGGATAAGAGGATAAACAGAACCAACTTAATCCTTGCCTTTAAAAACTGAACAGACTTGGGCAGGAGAGATGGCTCAGCAGTTAAGTGCTTGACTGCAAAGCCTAATGACCTGGGCTTAATTCTTCAGTACCAATGTAAAGCCAGATGTGCAAAGTGGCACATGCATCTGGAGATTGTTTGCAGTGGTTAGTGGCCTGACATGTCCATTCTCTCTTTCTGCCAGGCGTGGTGGTGCACACCGTTAATCCCTGCACTCCTGAGGCAAAAGTAGGAGGATCTCTGCGAGTTCAAGGCCAGACTGAGACTACATAGTGAATTCCAGGTCGGCCTGGGTTAGAGTGAGAGCCTACCTCAAGAGACAAAAAAGCGAAACAAAACAAAAACAAAAAGCAAAGTGAATAGTCTTGGTTGAAAGAAGAAAACAGAAAATGCTCACATCTTGCAAAAAGTACTTTAACTGGGATAATCATATCATGAGGGAACTGAGCTTTCAATGATAAAGAACAGAAAACTACTGTGTTTAAACTATCATTTAGAAAAGTAATAGTTGTATTTTTCCCATTTCCTCTTTGGCATGAACCCCTTGAATTACACAGATATAAAAATATAACATAGATCATCCACCTATTCCTCCATGTACCCAACTACCCAATGCATAGCATACTTGTTCATAGCATTCTTTTTTTTAAATTTTGTGTGTGTGTGTGTTGGTATGTATATGTTTATATGCCTGAGTGAAGGCCAGAGGTTGACTTCACAGGTCTTCCCTAATCGCTCTATTCTCATTCTTTTAGACAGGTCTCTTGTTGAACCTAGAGCTCACCAATTTGGCTACATTAGTTATTCAGTGAGCCCCAGGTATTCCCCATTTATGCCTCCACATCACTGGAATTGCAGATGTGCACACCCCACATCTAACATTTCATGTGTGAACCAGGAGTCCAAACTCAGATCCTTGTACTTGTATGGCAAACACTTTACCCACTATGCCATCTTCCCAAGCCTGGTCATAGAGTTCTTAGAAGGGAAAGAAGGTTCTGGTGCTGGGGCCTCACACAGTGATTTGAGAGGCTGACAGAAAGGATGAGAATGACAGGGGATGAATATTTTATACGAGACTTCCACAAGATACGTCTTACTATTCTGAGTGTGACTTGTTAACCCTGGATGTGTGACTGTACATCTCCTGGATCACTATGCAGACACCTCCAACAGAGATCAAGGGGATATCAATCATTCAGAGATGGTGAATTTGTGAGAGGAAGGTCAGAAGCCATGTTCACTTAGAGAAGTTTGATTGGACACTTACAGGAAGGCTTAACCAAGACACAATCCAACCATGAATACAGAGCTAGGAGAAGACTCAGTGGGTAAAAACATTTGCCAAGCCAGATGATGACCCATGTTTTAATCCCCAAAACCCAGAAAGCGTGATGACATGACCCATGCATTTGTAGTCTCAAAGTCCATATGGTGAGAAGAGAGGTGTAGACGGGAGAATCCCCAGAAGCTCATGAGCCAGCCAGCTTGTCATACAGTGGTGAACAAGAGACCCTGCCTCACACAAGATGGAAGGGATGGGACAACACCCAAGGTTGTCCTCTGACCTCAATTCATGTGCCTGGGCCTACACTCACATACATACATATGTGCACACATATATATGCATACATGCACAAAGATTTAGAGAAAGAAGGAAAGCATGAACACAGTTTCAAAATAGTAAATGGCATGTTCCGATGAAAGTTTCTAATTCCTGTCTTCAAAATTTCTATGTGCATGGCAAAAACAAACAAAAGCAAAAAAAAAGACAATGGGCTGTGTTAATGTAGCATTAGGAACCTTTAAAACCATCACTGCTATTCCACATTTTGCAGTGTTTGGGAACCTGGGGACCTGAATCTGAATCCTGCCCCTGATATTTCCAAGCTCTCACTCAGAATGAGCCATGCTTTTCTGATCCACTGAAAGGACCTAATTCTGTCGACCTAATCCAGGCACCCATTAATTCAGTCATTACTTATTAATGATCTAAACCCTTCCAAGCATTGTGCTCAGCGGTGGGGACTCAATGCATTCCCTTGTGAAGCTTTGAGTCTCAATGAAGAGAAAAACACTAAGTCACACTGTCACCATAAATAAACAGGAAACAACAGATCTCACCTGGACCTTGGAAAAGAAGCATGTGGTGTTATATGGATCAAGAGGGGAAACAGTTTAGGAGCTGGAGTAATGGCTCAGTGAGTAAAGTGCTTGGCATGAGGATCTGAGTTCAGATTCCCAGCACCCATTCAAAGTGTTGGGTGTAGGCATGCCTTCCTACCATGTCACTGCTGGGGAGATGGAGACAGCAGGATCCCTAGGGGCTAGTCTAGCTGACCCAGGAGCTCTAGGTTCAGAGGGAAACCCTTTCTCAAAAGATAGGGTGAAAAGTCAATAAGGAAGACACCTTCCATAGACCTCTGGGCACATATTCCCATGCACTGCACACACGTGTACCCACACACATATGCAAAAGCAAAACAAAAAGAGGAGGAAACCCAGTTTAGACTGACTGTCAGCCTCCCCCACCCCACCCCCAAAAATGGCAATAGAACTGAAACCCAACCGATGAATGAGGCCAAAGTGGGGAAAGACTCGAGGTAAACTGATAGGGAGAAAACCATGTGCTTGAAGTCTCTCGAGGCTGGAGTGCAAACTCCGGAGCAGCATGAGAGGAAAGAGAAAGGAGCATGTGCTTCTGTGCATTTCATGCAGGGTTTTGTTTTTATTTAATCCCATTGCCATTGAAGGGTTTTAAACAAGAGAGTGATATGGTCATCTCCATCATAATGGCACTTTCAGGGGACACCCTGGGGACAAGAGAGCATATCAGAATGGCTGTGGTGGCATCATCAGGGAACCATATTGATACTCAAAAGACAAAAAAGATGATGGCTCAAATTGGGTGCTGGCAATGGAGAAGTGGGCATATTCCCCAGATATCCAAGAGGCACAAATGAACAGGTGTGTTGCAGTCAGCTTTCTAGTTGCTGCGCAGAGAGAACCCAAGCAAAAGCGGCTTGTAGAGGAATGGGTTTATTTGGCTTACGGACTCAAGGGGAGACTCCATTCTGGCAGGGAAAACGATGGCATGAGCAGAGGGCTGGACATCACCTCTGCCACAGCACTGCAAACAGCGGCAGGAAGGTGTGCCAAACTCTGG
>PVHP010013530.1:0-24115 GCA_004024765.1 Zapus hudsonius | reverse complement strand
ACAGAACACATTCATTTGTTTGTGGGGGACACCTGTATCAAACCATGACAAGGTGGAAATCGGTGTGTGGGAGGGGAAAGGGGGAAGGCCTGTGGGTGGATGCCAAGAACAGCAGAAGGCAGTGAGGTTTCAGAATGAAGATCACGGGTTAAGTGTGAGTCCCTGGTGGTCAGGTAGATGAACTTGAACCATGAGCTCAAATGAGATCATTATGAAAATAAAATGAAGTTCCATATACAGAGCACCTAGAGTGCTCTGGGGGTACAGGCAAGGCGGTTCAGAAATCTCACCTTCCTCCCTTCTTCTCGGTACCTTGAGCAATAGGATCAGGAGTGAGTTTGAGTTTAACCTCAGGGAGGCTGCTTCCTGAGAAGGGAAGGAGGGGAAAGACAGCCTGGTGCATATGGCTGTTGTGGCTTCCTGAGGAGATGGTGTGGTATCAAGCAGCCCTGTGCAGGACAAGCCAAACCCCCTTCTCTTGGCTCTGAGCTCCAACGCCTCTCCCAGCACTAGGCTCTCTCTCTATCTCTTTTTTGGTGTGTGGGTGGTATGTGTGTATATGTATGTTCATAGGTTGGAACACATGTGTGTGTGCAGGATGTGTGCATGCATATGGAGCCCAGAAGTTAGTGGTGTCTTTCGAGATCACTCTCCAACTTAATTTTCTGAGACAAGGAAGCTCATTGAAAGTGGAGCTTACAGATTCCATGATCTTCCCAGTGCTGGGAGTGCAGGTGCTGGCCCTCACATCCACCAACGTATATAAGTGCTGGGGATACAAACTCAGGTCCTCCTGCTTCCATGGCAAGCACTTTACAGACTGAGCCATCTCCCCTGCTTCTCCATTCTCATATGAAGGGCAGAGGCCACAGAGTTGAACCCAAATACACAGAAGAGTTCCCTCTTCAAGATGAGCTGCAGCTGAACCTCAGGAAGAAAGGACATGGAAGGTACCAGGAACAGGAAAGGTAAGGCTATTCACCAGGCAAAATCTTTGCATGAAATTTCTGAAATACCTGGAAGATCATCTTTCACTTTCATGGAAGAATCATAATAAGACAAATGCAATTGCATTCCACTTTTTAATCCGTGCTCTCATGTGAAGAAGCTATGGAATCAAATTCGTTTCCTATCAGAGAAAAGGAATGTTTTCTTTCACTGTCACTGGCAAGCTTACCAGGTCTGAGAAGGAAAAAAAAAAAGCTATATTTTTCTCTATGTGTGACATCTCCAATTTCTTCCTTCCATCAATTTGACATTCCATTGATAGACTAGAGCATTCTCCTCCGTGCCCGTTGGTATGTTTCAAGAATATATCCACGTAGTAGATAGAAATAATAGACGGGCCTCGGGAATTTACAAAGAAATAATCTCAGGTTCAGTTCACATTTAAACCAAGGAGGCAATGCCATAATAGCTAATGTCAGTGAAATTGGAGGATGAAATTATCTTCCTGTAATTCACTGCAGGGTGACTTCTACACTTTTTGTTCCATACTACGCACTGATCCAATACCACTTTTACATTGCAAAATTGTTAAGACAACTAAAATGATATTCAATCCCCAAGTCTGCTGTGAATGTTTGAATTCTTCCTCCCTATTTCTATGGAATAAAAATAAAGGTATCCATCAGTACTGTAAATGTCATGCTTCAAAGCTCTGAGGCACTCTTTCTTCTGACACCTGATTGACAGATTATGGCTTTTTGATATCCATCAAATTAATAGATTATGACTTTTTGAAGCCAGAAACTATGCAATTATTTCCACATTCTATCTATAAAAAGATGACTTCTTTGTCATCCATTTGTGTCTCAGAAGGCAGCCCCCATCCCGCCAACACATACCACAATTATAAATAATTCTGTCTTTCTTTCCAGTAGGCACCCACCTCAAACATCCACAAAATAATTCCCTTTGAAAAACTGATGCTAGAACAGGAGATGGCTGGCATTTCTCATATTTCTTAAAAAAATGCATTTCAAGTTTAAATATCCAGCATCTATGAAGCCCAGAGAGACCTTTTTTCTGGTCGTATGTACCCGATCCAAGGACATCTCTGAAGTACACTGGGGACACACGTGTCAAGGTATTTTCCAAGCCAGGTGTCTGCCCATGCTGCTGCTCACACACACTGTGAGTCTGACACAGAGACAGTCTGGAGGAAAATCTCCCTGTCTGGAGAATTGCTCATGCTGTTTCGTGGCCGTTCATTTGCCTCACCCTCGTGCTCATTTCAAATACCATAAATTGAAGATGAAAACCAAGTGAACCGACTCCAATATTAGCTGAAGGTGCAATCTCTAGTCTCATTTGAAGAAAGAGGTCTTTTTAAAGCCAGTTTCAGAAGGGGTGGAATGTAAGTCGTCAATCCTACCAAGCGAGATGTTGAGAGCTGAGACCAAGTGGGCACCAGGCCACCTACAGGGATCCAGGGTAGACCTTTCTGCCGATTCTTCTCCCATTGAAAGTGCTTGCAAGTCAGCTCGGAAGGACTTTCAGATGGTACTTCCTATGGTTGCCCTTAAGGGGAACCAAAACCCCCAGCAGGAGAACCCGTAGTGCCCACTCTACTCCCTCTCCTCAGGCTATGGTTTAGAGGAAAAAGAAAACCTGTCTTTCATAGGCTTAATAAACACCCCAAACCAACCCACATATAAGTGCATCAATGAGCACATTGCCAGGGAAGGAATTTGAAGTCTCTCAACCTGACTGAGCAGAATTAATAGACAGATGGACATTTACTAAGTTCCTACTTGAGGCGAGGCTCTTTACGGGACATTGAGGAGTGCACAAAAAAAAATTGAAATGGTTCAGAGAAACACGAGGCCCCCACCTACTAGGAAAGTCACAAGAAACCCTATGGAAAATAGTAAGTCAGTGAGGTGAGACAAGTCAGTGAGAAGAAAGAATGAAGAGGAAAGTTGAACTCAGGACTTAGGAGCACCCACAAGACAACTGGAGGAGGAAATGATGGGGTCATGACTGAGTATCTCAGGGAGGGAGGTGGAAGCAGGGGAAAGTGGGGCAAGGGCTGGGGAGGGAATTGAAGGATAAGGCTGACTTTCAAGGGGTAATCAAAACACACCGATGGACTGAGTTTAGGGTAATGGTACATATGCGGGAGCTGAGGAGTCAAGTCAGTGCAGACAAGGAGATGTGTGCATCTAGGTGTAGCTCAACCCTATCTTGTACTGAAGGTTGGAAGGCATGCAAGGCTCTTTGCTAAATGGTTTCTACACAAGCTCTCGGGTGATCCTTCCAGAATCCAGGAGGTAACTGTTACTATTCCTCCCTTTTCTTCATTTTCCACATGAGAAAAATGGAGGGTATGAGGATTGAGAGTTGAATTCATCTTCCCAAACTCACACAGTGGGAGACTTAGAAGTTGAACACAGACCTGCACGGGTTCACCTCAGCTTTGCAGAGCACAGGTGATGCTAGGCATGATTCCTGTGATGATCAAATGTTATTTGCAAAACAGGAGAGAGTGTCAGGGCAAGGAGACAGTGGGAGTTGCTGGGAGAAAGGGCTCAGAGGTGTGAGGGGAGGCACATGAAAACAATGCTACAGAAAGAAGACACACCTGCTTGTCCTTTGATTCTTGGGTATGTCCACTCCATGGCAACCTTCCCTTACATAAAACAATAGGTGATGGGTAGAAAAGAAACCCTAAAATACTAGAAAGGTAAATGACTAAAATTCTTAGAATCTTTTTTATATGTCTTTATTGTGAATAAGTATATACATTGTATGAGCAAATCTTGTGAAGGTGTCCCTGTTTCCCTCCTCTCTGTCCCCTACCCACTGGGGTTCTTCCTTGGTGTGCATACTGGATCTGTCTATAGGTTAGGGGGTATGAACTGCACCAGAGGGAGCCAGTTTTTCTTTTTCTTCCCCCTTTGTGCATTGTTGCTGAGGGGGACTGGATGTGAAAGAGGAATGTGGGGAAAGCCTGGGTATCAGGTTGAGATTTCAACTGGCTTCAAAAAGACCAGCATTTTCACCATAGTCTAGCTTGAAGACTGGAGAAGACTCCTACTATCACATTTATGGTTAAAGATCAGTAAGTAAATATTTTCCCACCATGTTATTAATTCACTCTAAAGACTTACCAGGTCTGATATTTAGTGGACACTTGTAATTCTTTTCCTAAACATTTGAATTTTAAAGTTCTGATTAAAAGCTGGGAAAGTATGTTTCTGAGTCCAGTTTCACTTGCTGCCTTGAATATTAGGAAAAGAACACAGCTTGCTGATTGGTTCATGTGACCAAGGTATTTGCTGTCACCTGGTGACAGGGTACTCGCTAACATATAGCAGCAAAAGTCGACGTCTTTTATCCTGAAACATGACCACAAAAATCAAAGCAAAGCAAAGCAAACCCTTCTAGTCTTTTGAACTTGTGACTTACAGCAATGTGTCCTTTTCTCATTTATGAGCTTACTGGCAACTTATTGCCATGTTAGAACATTAGCCTTGACTTTGGACAGACTTGTAGCACAAGTCCCAGAGAGACAACGTCTGCTCTTATGCCTTTGTTTCCTCCAATCTAAATACCTTTAAATCTGACATGAAGATATCATGGGATCTCATTTACACATGCTTGGCACAGTTCTTGGCACACAGTAAAACACCATGGAAATGCCATTGCATCTGCTCTCACTTTTAACTGTACCAGGAGATGCTGGGAAGCAAACCCACCTTGCAACACAGTAGGTCCAAGAGGATGAACAGCAGCAGCCTGGGAAAACGTGTTGTTTATATCCCAGGTACTAAACAGCTGCTACTCCATATTAGGACCAGATGTTCTGAAATGATATGCAACATTATGCACAATTCCAACTTCTACTGAACTGCCTGCTGATGAAAAATGATGACTTGGAAGAGGTGATTTATTGAAGGGAAATCCATGGATGTGTTTGTGAAGTTGATGCTTAACTCTCAGACAATGTGCCAGTCTGTATACTCCAAGCCCTGCCCATGGCTGGCCCATCCTGAGAAGGTTTTTGGAGATTCATGCTCTGATTATAGTCCCATCTGTCCTGCTGGAGGGTTCTCTGTAATGACTGCTGTGCTGAAACCAAGCACCCAGGTCACCCTACCTACAATCCCATGCCTCCTTACAGACATGAATTTTGATTTCCTAGTCATTAGGATTTTTTATTTTGCTTCATGTGATTTTTAAATTCTATTTTGTATCCATAGGTAGCTAAAGGAAAGCCCAACAAAGGTTAAGGGAAAGAAAAAGAATGCAATGTTTCATATATATATATGAACTATATATATATATATATATGTATATATATATATATATATAGTTTGACATAAAGTCTCAGTCTATAGTCCAGGACTTTATGTAGTGCAGGATGGGATGACCTTGAACTCTCAGCAATCATCCTGCCTCAGCCTCCTGAGTGCTTCAACTACAGGCACAAGCCACCAAAACTACCTAGTTGTTACTTCTTTTTGTGGTGTGTTTGTGTGTCTGTCTGTGTGAATGCATGTACGGCATGTGTATATGCTTATACACATGCCCACAAGCCATAGCACTTCTAGGAAGGTCAGAGGACAGTGTTAGTTATTGGCCCTCTCCTTCCCCCTTGTATCTCTGGTTTTTGTTTTGTTTTGTTTTTATGCCACTGCAATGAAAGGCTAGAGAAGCATGCAAGCTTAGGGATTATCCTGACTCCAACTCTCATTACCTTTGGTATATCTGGATTGGGGGTGTGGGCAGACAGGGGTTTGCTGAGGATCCTAACTGTAATCAACATGCAAGAGCTTTTAATCACTGATCCCTGTCCCCAGCCTCTTAACCCTAGGCCACTGAAGACACTGTGCTGACTCTCCCGCAAACCTTAGCTATGGCCAGTCTCTCGAAATGATCCCCAAATGTGTGAGCCAGGAGATCCTTTTCAATGCAGCAGGAGGTCAAGAGCTTTGGTGCTGACTACAAATCCATTCTTTGCTTTGTTAAAATTTCCCAGTGATTCCCAGGCCTGAGGAGAGGACAGCCCAATCAGAAAGCCCAGATACACGGGTGCTCAAGACCCAGGAAGCACCTCCAACCCACCTTGAGGCAAGCAGCAATTACTCAACAATGGGCCGCCTGCCCACCTCTCTGCCTCTTACAGCAGGTCAAGAATAAAGAGCAGGTAATGGCTTCTCTTTAGCATTTAAAGGGAAGATGTGCAAATTGCAAGAAATCTCCACACTGAGCATACAGTATCCATCTCTGCCCATGGGGCCAGGAGGAATATTTAGAACATAAGCTGCCTTATTGAGATCCATTTGTCAACCCCCTAAGTAGAGGTCAGGACATTTGTCTTCACAAGCATACTAACCCAGCTGGGGTACATCTCACCAGAGAGAATGATTATCGGGGAGCAAATGGTTCAGCCCAATTATAGACGCTTAATTGATCTACGTTCTAGAGGGCATATTCCTATGGAAAAGGTTTGCCAACTAATCACAAGAGAAGAAACAGCATCTTAATTGGGCGGCTTTACATTGGGCAGTATTACAATTAGTTACAACGTCTAATAAGTTATCTATAATGCTTTTAATGAGAAACATTTAAGTCCTTCTGGAATTTTTCCAGTCAAATTAATTCTCTGGACTGGAGACAGTCTTACAAGGAATGTTATCAGAATTACAATTAAGTCAGTACTAGAATGTGTCACTTAAAATAAAAGGCTCAATGGGTGAGTCTAAAAGTGCCGCTATTTTCTCTAGAGACTTTATCAGTGTGGTGCTGGAGAAGATATATCATTCGAAGATCCATTACAGTGAGTTTGGAAGAGAAATATGGTCTCTCAGGCTTGAAATGCCAGGTCAGGACCATATACCTGTATCTACAGGGTTTGTCTTTGCATCTGCTATCTCCACATCCAGTAGTGTCCCAAAGGCTACCAGAGAGGAATGATGTCCCCCACAGAGATGCCCAATAGACACAAGAGGTTTTCCACCCTGCTTCTGAGCCTCAGGAAAACTGTGAAGGCAGTTTGTGTCTTCTCGTCTTATGGCACATCTGTAATCTGTGTATCCAGCTGCTTGTGTCCTTTATATGTGGGTGGCAATGAGGACGAGTTTGGAGTAGGACTGTCCTGCTGTACCATGAGAATACTCCCGTCAGCATCCTTATTTTCCCCAGAAGGACAAGCCTAGTCACAAAAGACCTAGAACTGTGTCCTAGACATCAATGTGAGAGTACTTATAGCCCTCCCCCCTTGCCCAGGTACCACAAAGGATACACAGACTCTGGAAAGATCTACAAGGCTGCAATGTTGTCAAAGAGACCAGGTTTGGTTGCAAAGAGAGACCTGGTAGCCCCTCTGTGACACAGGCATTCTTTGGCTCCCCTCCCCCCGTTCTGTCCTCAAATCTGGGCGGCATCATTACACACCTTAGAGCATTCCAGGAACCCACATAGCTAACAATCCCTTAGGCAACATTTCCATGGGAGCAGCACAGTACTCAAGGAGTTTGAATACAGATGACTATACCCACTCACCCCAAGAAGTTTGCATCTATAGATCCAAGGTAGAGCCCCAACGCATCTTCATTTTTATGCAAAAATATCACCCAGTGGTTACCACTAAGTTGCAGCTTTGGGGGGTAAGAAGTGTATCCCTGTTTACTGATTTAGTGTCTGAATACTTCTCTGTCAACTGCTTTTGTTCCTTGTGGAATGAAGTCAAGTCCAGTAAAACCAATAATAGACTTGGCATTGTGTCTGAGGCATCCTTTAATTATCACCAGGTCTGACACATCTCCGGACTTGGCAGTTCTTATCAACTTTTTTCCAGCCTGGATGGCATATTCACCTTGTGACCAGGGCTCTGGGACACAGGGAACAACTGGCTGCCTCCTGTAAGTGTCTTTAACTTGCTGGTAGGCCAGGCCCATCTGCCTCCTACTTGATCTACTTGGTATTCATGGCTTCAGATGCGCAGATGAGCTGTGAGGACTCCAAGCACAGCCCTGGGAAATGCTATGGCAATAGATGGAGTAACATTCGAGGAGAGACGAGAACCTGTGTTAATATTAGGTCAGCCTGACAAATACAGGTGTTTCTGAAAAACTGTATTAGGCTTTAACTTATCTCATTTCCAGACAGCTTTGAAAGTGGAGCATAAAAAGATTGAAAAGGTTCGCTAACAAAATACTCCTGAATGTGTGCTGTGGCAAGGCGCACAGACAGAAAAGCCCAGGGCACAGTAAGCAGGCGTGAGGTTCAGAGGCTTGGAGCATTGGAGCTTCACAGAAGCAGCTGTGATTTTGTGACTACCTCACACTCTATGGAGGTACCATTTCAGAGCCCACACCCCCTTGCGTCTTCTCTCTGCTCTGTATGAGTCCTGTTCAGTGTGAGACAGGCCTGTTGATTGGTCTGAGAGCCTCTCACATCTTGCCCAAGGGATTCCTCTTTGACTCTAGAGACAGGACCCATTTGTGCCTGTGTCATCCAACTGTCCAAGGGAAAGCTTCAGAGACAAACGTTTGACCAATAGAACATAGGAATGAGTGGGTACATTCTTCTTGGACAGGCAGGCTTCTCAGGGGCACTTCCATGAACTATCATTGCACTTAGGGCTGGATAGTGCCACAATTGCCCCTTCTTGCCTGCCTTGCTCAGCTTCTTTCCTTTCCATCATGCTCCCAATACAATAGGAGCATATAAGCCCTCTGCTCAATGGGATACCCAGTTGAGTCAGTGAAGAAAGGCTGATCGCCTAAATTACAGTACCTCACCCTTCATGCTCCAGCTCCAGAGAAGAGAGGTTTCGTGAATAGACCTCGTGAATAAGAGCCCCTGATCAGTTCAACATACACAAGTACTTCTCTCCCAAGAACAGCACATCAGTTTGAAGTGAAATAGCAGAAGCTCAAAGCTGATCTGAAGCAAGACTTGACTTTACAGCAGGAACCACAGACTGTAATCACACCCTTTCTCTGCTGCGACTGTCTTCTGTCTTGACAAGGATCTGGTACAAGGATGTGGAATGGCTTTATTTGGGTGGTAGCAAGACAGGCTGGCTCTCGGGTTGAACCACCTTTTTTTTAGAATTTTTGTCATAATTTATTTGTGTGTAGGTATGAATGTATAGTATGTCTGTGTATGGGTGTGCACACGCCATGGAAGTGGTCGGAGGACAACTTGGGGTGATTCCCCTTCCACCTTCTTTTCAGACAGGGTCTCTCTGGCCACCACGGCTGCTACTTGAAGCTTCCAGATCATGCTCTAATCTCTGCTTCCTATGGTCCTAGGCACATTGGGACTTGGTGTCCAGCTTTACATGGGTCCTGAGGAGGATCGAACCTGGATGAGCAGACTTGTGAGCAAGTACCTTTAACTGCTGAGTCATCTCCCTAGCCCCAACCACTACTTTTAAATACTGGATTTATCAGCTTCTAGCTGATGACCTTGCTCATACCAAGTAACCCTCTGAGCCTTATTTTCTCATCTTCAGGATAGGTACATTCATATAAATGCCCTCATGTAGTTGTAATATGTGTGGTAATCAAAGATTCCCTACAGAACTCACTTATAGTAACTAAAGAAGGAACTTAAGCCATTATGAGTAGCATCCAGATTCCAGAGCAAGGGAGTCGGGGCTGGAAACCGTGCTGTTCCCTGCAAGCCCGTTGCATTCCCATAAACACTGGGTGTTAACCAAGGTGTCCACAAGGTCTTCACTTGAGATTGCTCTTGAGAGAGGAAAATCTCAGAGTGCAGCCTGAGATAGGACATCCTCCCTGTGTTGGGATCTGGAAAATTGCCCGTGAGAGGGTCCTCACTGCCCTGAAGAGGCAGCTGGGTTACTTAATACACACAGCAAGGTTTCACCTGTGTCCCAAGTGGCACAGAAAATATGAAGCCATCATTCCTCTAAGTGTGCAGCTGGCTACAAAGGCTTGGAAAGATGGAGAAACACCTGCAAAAAACCCATTCCGATTTTTCTGAGCAGTCTCCCAAGCTGCAAAGCTGCAGAGAGGGACACTGTGACTCCAGCCCAGAGTTTATGAGTGTAAATATCACAGTCCACTCCCTCTTCTATTATAGGCACAGTAAAATAACCAACTCTCACCCTTGGTAACTGTGTTTAGTAAAGCCACTGTGCGCACTAAATAAATACCTGAAGTGCCAAATGTCTGTGACTAGCAGCAAAACAGGGATGGGTGCTTGTGAGCTTCTGGTCACGGCACTGCTGTTGATCAACCATTCATAGCTCTGTGTTAGATGCATTTCTGTTGAACCTTATTACTATATATTATTGACTTGTTAATATTGAGACCCTGCCAGCTGCACTAGAACTCAGGATTAAACCAAGCTCATCTAACACACTTTTTCCTAAGGTGCACCATGGCCTTCTTGTTCTTGGAGGCAATAGGCAACACTTAGCTCTACACTTGGAGGCCTTTTGAGATGGCAAATCTTCCAACCAAAAGCACCCAAATGGGGATAGTGAGGCACCAATGGGCTCATGGAAGGATCCTTGATGGAAGTAGGAAAACTGAAGCAATAAGGCAGGATGTTTCCTTGTGTATCTGCTGCTGGTTGGTAACTTGTGCATGAGGTGACTTGAGGTTTCACCACTGTATTCATGTCCTCAGGTACAAAGGAACAAGGATTTGGGGTTTACAAACAAAGACGAGTGAGTGGGATAATTTAGGAATACAGGACACATAATATTAAGAGTCAATCACATAAATATATACACACATGTATCTACCTAGATGCTCCTATCTTAGTACAAATACAAATCACGCTATAGTGTTACCTTTTCTCATCAAAATCTGTCACTAGATGAAAATACTTGGTTTTATGTGCCAAATGATTAAGGGTGAAGATATAAGTATGGCCAATAGGCAAAGGTTAACAGCAAGACAAATAAGTTGTTTTAAGAACGCACACAAGGATACAGTGGATCCTTCCTCCCTAATAGCAGTCTTGGGGCTATATAATATCATGCTTCTGAAACATGGCTGGTAGCCCCACTTGCCTGCCTACGGTACTAGTGGTCCTAGGATTTGTTCTGGCCTCTGGCCAGCAGCTTCCCCTAGGACCTCCTCCGCTGTTCTCCTAGTTGTAGCTGAGCTGCCCTGGCCCTCACTTTTCCAGGCACCAAATATTAGTCAAAGATCATTAATCAGCCAATTGTCAGGGACCTGAAGGGATAGAGAGAAGGGATGTAAGGTGATTTTTTGCCCTTCCATCCATCTGAGGAGGAGAGATGAGGCCCCACAGAGAAGAGATGATGGCAAGGTACTTCTCAGTGTTACTTAACAAAAAAGCAATACTAATTTCAATGGAAGCAAGCATTTATTTAACACTTATTTGTGCCAAGACTAGATGGGCCCTTCACCATGTGATATGGGTTAGTAATAACCTATCATCCCCAGAATAGAATTGAATTTCAAAGACAAGGAGTCTTGCCCAGTGTTTCGCAGCTGAAGTGGACCCAAAAGGGTCCTAACAGACTATCAGGTGACTGACACTCCAGAATAGGATGCCCATGATACTCAAAGGTATGTTGTGGTGGATCAGGAGGGAAGGCAGAATTGAATTTCTGACAGGAAAGAAGAAAGAAAGCATTTGCTCTGAGTATGTGCCTATTCTTAAGAGTACAGAAGCTGATCAACAGGTGAATTCCCTAGGGTAGGATTCTAAGCCACAGATACTCTTCATATAATAGCACATAGGGAGACAACTTTGCTCTCCCCTAAAGGGGCAGAGAAGCCTCCAGGATCAATAGATCCACATTTTTTCAGCCTCTCTGGTGGTCCTGGGCACTCAAGCTCAGTGTTTTCCTTGCCTCGTTGTGTAACAGAGGTTGTAACTGACTCAGACATAAGCAGAGAGGTCCTCAAAGTGACTATAAAGTCTATGTGCTCCCCCTTCCCCACAAGAAGAGATCATTCCAGACAGGGCAGGCATGGCAGGGTGTACTGAAGGAGCTTGGATGGACTTACTCCAAATCAACCTTTTCCTCTTCCACCCTACCTTTCCCCAAACCCCAACTGGTCAATCCCATACAGGCAACCTCATGACAAGCCCTTGGCCAGCTTAAGAGGCAAATAGAACAGCCTTTATCTCATGTTCCTCAATAATCCCCATAGGTTTTCATCAAATACATCTCATTTGAATTACACAAGGAACACATGCGTGTTGAAATATATTCAGACAATGCTCAAATGGAGAAAATAAAAAAAATAAATGTATACTCCTTCCTCCTCAAGACAACACTGCTGAAAATTTGGTGAGCATCCTTCCAGTATTTTTCAACACATGTATATTAATATGTGTATGTGTATGCTTCACTTGCTTTTAAGGAATATTAATATGGTAAACTTTTGTAACTTGTTGACATGACACATACCAGGGAGATCTACTCAAACTGCTTCTACTTCTCAAAAATAAGAATTTTTGAGAAGGTGGAACATTCTCCAGTCTAGTAACACATCAGAATTTATTTAACCCAGACCTGTCTAACATACCTGTGATGATGAAGATGACCTGCATGTACCCTGCCCATGAGCCGCTAGCCACGTGAGGCTATTGAGCACTAAAGACATTCTTTGTGTGACTGAGACATGGAAATTTTAGTTTTCTTTCATTTGATTAAATGAAATTTCAACATGGTCACAAAGGGGCCCAGTGACTACTGTATCAGACAGTGCAGAATTAATGAGCCCCGTAACTGAAGATTATATATTGGTTGTTCCTCAGTCATCTCATTAGGTATTCTGATGTGATACATATGCGTGAGTGTGAATACCTGAGTGCTGGCTCGTTATTCCCTAATTGAGGTTTTCCCCCAATACTCTGTGTTCTACTGATAACAAGATGGGTTCCCAAAATCTACACTAATTTCTGATAGAACAATAGACAGGCCTAGTTACTTGGGGGAAGGCCTCAAGGCATAGTTTCCGAGCCTCTCGAGGAGGGTGGCACAGAAGGTGCTAATGCTGACTGGCTGGTTTTCACCATGCAGGCTCCTACACAAAATCCTCTGCCCCTTGAGGAGAAGGGTCTGCTGGCTGCCTAGCTCAAGAATGATCTGGCAGAAACCCTTTTACTCAGAGCTTGCAATAACATGTCATTAATATAATCTACATTAAAGCTCAGCAAGCAATATTTTAGTCCCTTCTGCAATGTTTCCCAGTTACCCATTCCTATCTGTTTCTGCCCATCCCCAGAAAAGCACAAATAGAGGTTTGGCTACACTTGGTGCCATTAGACTGTGATAAGAGCTAATCTTCCTTGATGGATGGTGTGTGTGTCATCAGGACTATCTCTTCCTGCAGCCTGGTGAGGGAGAACCGAATGCCAGCCCACTGGGTTAGACAGCTTACCAAATCCATGCTAGATTGGGATGCAAGGAGGCAAAAGACCTGGGTAGCTGGGTCCCTTCCAGCATGGCACATCACCCTGGCGTCTGGGCAACAGCCCCTTCCCTTTCCTTCACTGAGCAGTGTCCTGCTTTGAAGTGGCCATTATCATGCTCCTGGGAGGGAAGGGGTGGTGGCATTGGGTTTGTTTTTATGACTTCTTCAATAAATGTAATAGATTTTTTAAAATCTTAATGAATATTAAATCCTAACCAGTTACATCCTTCTAAAGGCTCTTCTCAGCTCATCTTTGTTAACATCCATATATTTTACGTTTATTGCTGGAACAAAATTGCAGCAGCATCAATAGACCTCTAAAGAAAAGAAAGAGGGAAAAAATTCACCAATGATGTGAAAGCCCTACAAATCAAACTATTTTCATTTTTCTGGGCTCCCTTTTGTCTGACTCATGTGTATACATAATTTATGCCAAAGCAGCTCAGTGTCTTTGGGTCCAGGTAAGCCATGAAAAGGATGAAATATGACTTGACCCTCTGACAGATCTTCTGGGCTCAAGGTCCTCTCATTCCTCCCACTCTGCCACTGGCCTCTAAGATTTTCTGTTCAGATTACTCTGACTTTAATCCTAAGGTTCTGATTCAAACCTTCTTACCTTGAAAGACTTTCACTACTTTGAGCTCCATCTTGTTGATCTGTGGCCCCAACAGATATGGGAATGCCCATACTGGCTTTCAGAAAATGGCAGCCAGGAATGGGAGTTCCTCTGCCATATTTAGTAGCTGGGCATAGTGTGTGTGCATGTGTGTGTGTGTGCCTGTGGTAACCAAAGGTTGAAATCAGGTGCCTTCCTCAATCACACTCCACCTTATTCTTTGAGACAGAGTCTCTCACTGAAACTAGATTCACCAGTTCAGCTAGGCTAACTAGCCAGCAGGCCCCAAGACTCCTGTCTCCACCTCTTTCTCTCCAGTGCTGGGATGTTACTACACCTGGCTTTTTATGTAGGTGCTAGGGATCCAAACTCATGTCCTTATACTGGCAGTGCCAGCATTTACCCACAGAGCCATATCCCTACCTGTGGTTGTTAGATATTTTAAGTGTCACCCTTCCTATGTGGCCACGTTAATTTTCACAGACTTAGTGCTGTTGTGATACCCACTTTCCAGGTTCCTCACTTTGGTGACTTTCCTTGTGAATCTGCTCTGTTTTAACCCTTGGGTTTTCAATCCTACACAAACCCACAAACTTAATTCACTCAGGTTCCCTGGTCCTGTGATTTGTGGGTCACCTTTTATTCTTTATTCCTTTTTTTCATAGCTTCCTCTAAAATCCAGAACCTTAGCCAAGCTGGCTGCAATCTATAGAATAAATGCAATGTTATATTTTGCTTTTCAAAATTACCTTTATTTTTCTAATATTATTGGGTATGGCTCCCAGTTGTAGTTTTGTATGTATAACTTCTAACCATCCTCCTAAAGGTATAGTTTTCAATGAGAGGGGGTTTTGACTCCCTTCCCAGCCTCCCTCAGGGTGCATTTTTTGGTTTGTGAAATGGGGTGTAGGGGTCCTACTAGAATCGAGTGGGTATAGGCCAGGGGCATCTGTCCATGCTCAGGGCAGTCTCCACCACAAAGAATCATGCAGCCCCAAATGGCAACAGTGCTTCAGTGGAGAAACCCTGTCCTGCCCTGCTCCCCAGGACTTGTCAGATCATCATCATGGGTCCCAAGGTGTCTTTCCATGATATTTCCACTCCCTTGTAAGGCTTCTGAGTTGTGTGGAGCACTTGTATACACGGTGTTTCAGTTCTTCAGGATTATTTCTTCAAGGAAAATTATTAACAAGTGAGTATGGACTAACATGTAGTTTTTAGAAATTAGTAAGAGTGAGCATGCACTCTTTTCTGTTGCTTAGAGGTTTAAATTTTATGTCAATTTCAATTTGCAAGTCAACTACCTGCTCTCATTTGTTCACAAGTGTACATGAGTAATGCACAGGGACTCATGGACTGAGCCAGTGTCCTAGGCACCTGTAGCTTTGCTTCTGACATCTCCTTCTCAATGGCAGGCCATTCATCCATTGTTGAGCATTTTGCTTACTTATACCTGTTCATAGATTGTGTCTCTACATTTGAGTTATTTTCTACAGCCGGTAGTGAATATCCTGACACTGGTTGAAGAAAAAGGAAGAAAGGGAGGGAGAGATCCGAATACAGAACAGTAGTATCAAACAGAGGAGTAGATGTGAACTCAGACAAACCTATGAAAGCTTATCTCAACCCATGGGAGCCAGGAGCACCACCTCCTGTAACATGGGGATCATAACACCTTCCTCGGATGCTCCTCCTGGTCACAGCTGCTGCAGGCCACCAGGCTGGGATGGTGGCTGAAAGGGGGTCACAGTTGGCACCAGCTTATAGGCAAAGATGGCCTGCCATAGTTGCCCCCTCTCTCTATACATGTATTCCCAGGTTTATGCATCCCTCTTTGTATCCCCAGTGCCCAATATAAAATAGTCAAGAAAAGGAAGAACTCTGGAAGAAAACCTACATTTTCTTTTTTATAATACATGAAGATTCTATAATTCTACTTTGATTATAACAATCAGGTAAATTAGACTATAAGAAAGTCCCCAAGAGGATGGATTTCCTTGTGCTTTTTGTTTCTGGACATAGTAACAAAAAAAAAAAAAACCATTCTCCCAGATATAAATACTGATACAAGACCTGCATGAGATGGGACCTGAAAATGAAACCAAGGAAAAAGGTGGAGCTCATGAGGCTCTACCTCCTCATAAATATTTGACAGGTAGTTGATGATTTCTGGGGGAGGAAGAGATCTATTCTTTAAAGCTATAGCTACTAGTCCATACTTACATAAATAATCCCACTCCCGTGCTCCTGTTAGCCTTTACTAAATTTGAATACATCACCCCAAGAAAATGTCAATGTAGGCTTGTCACCTGTAACAAGTGGACCTTCTGGAGAGTGAGTGTAATTGTAGGTGATGTCTTTCACTCAATTTCACTATAAACTACACCTATGTTAAAAATAAGCACGGGCTGGGGAGATGGTTCAGAAGTTGAAGGTGCTAGCTTACAAAAAGATGCCATCCCAGATTCAATTTCCCAGTACCCACTTAAAGCCAGATGTACAAAGTGGTGCATGCATCTGGAGTTTGCAGTGGCAAGACACCCTCAAGTGCCCATTTTCTGTTTCTCTCTGTGTGTAAAAAAGTAAATAAAATATTAAGAATAAATAAAGTCTATTGAAAAAATGTAATCAAGGGTAAATTTCCCTTCCTCTCTGGCCTCACATCACCACCACCACCATCATCAACACACACACACACACACACACACACACACACACACACACACACACACACACACACACACACACACACATGTACCTATGTGCATAAACACACATAGGATTCAAATTTATAGTGCATGGCTGCCTCTTCCCTACCACAGTGCTATTCTGCTGGGACTCTGCTCCCCCAAATCCATGCCATCCTCTTTGTTTGGCTATCTTCAACCTGAAACCCAGTTTCAGCTCAGATGTCACCTTTAGCAACTTACTCCCCAATCTAAAGAGCAGAACTCTGCCCATTAACCCAACCCTTACTGCTTTGTATGCTAACTTTCTGCTTTAATTCTCTGTCTCTCTAACTCCTCTGAAACACTCCTGAGTCAGGAGTACACGTGGGTGGCTTCCACCCTCCTTCAGACCATGACCCAAAGCATGCATCCTCTGAATGTTATAGGAAACTTACAACATGGTAGGGTGAGCTGTTACCGGAAGCCATCCTGTTTCTACTATTTGCTCTCTAGGTGACCTTGCCTGCTCAAAGTCTCAGTTTTTTCCTCTGGTAAAATGGAGAATAATGATAACAATACTTGTGATTATGTCATAAAGTCATTTTGAAAACTCAAGGAGTTCACATATGTAAAATGAACCTATATAAACTATATAAAGTAGAATGTGGAGGAGGGGAGCTTCTGCAGGCTTCTCATTTAGTTTGGCTGCACATAGTAACAGATGATGTCACCTCTTTGCCCTCCCCACTCCCCTAATGTGTCCCATCACTCTCAGAATAACGAGCACAGAATAACAGCTCTGTATCCTAAATTGGCCTCTCTGATCTCATCTCCTGCTTTCGGTCCAGCGGCTGCATTGCCTCTCTATTTCTGGCTTCAAGACTTCACACTTAATTTTTGCTCCTCCTGGCACATCCTTTTCCCCACAGACCCACAAAACTCAGGCAAGTCTCTTCTTAGTCCCCATCCCAATTTTATAGAGTAGTATTATCATTCTTTTCCCTTTCATGTTGCCTTATTACTGTTGGGATTCTTTTGCTGTTTGACTCTAGTAAACAAAAACTGCATGAAGACAAGGACTTGCCTCCATGCCTCTTTCCCTGGGCTTAGAACAGCGGCACACAGGAACAGGCAGCAAAAATTTTGAATGAATGAATGAATGATCTAATGAACCTCCTCATACACTGGGAGAGAAGTTATGTTGGGTTTCTCTTGGACTTCTTCCCCAATTATTGTGTGTGTGTGTGTGTGTGTGTATAAATGTGTTTATGTGTGGGGGGTATACATTTGTTAATGTGTGTATTCATGCATGTGCCTATATATGTGTATGTAGAAGCCAGACATCGATCTCAGGAGTTTTCCTCAGTCTCTCTCTACCTTATTCTTTGAAGCAGGGTCTCTTCTGTCTCAAAGACAGCTCACTGATTCATCAATCCACAGAGATCCCCTGCCTCCTGTTCCCCAAGCCCTAGGATTACAGATGCACACTATCACATCTGGCATTTTACATGGGTTCTAGGAATCCAAACCCAGGTCCTCACACTGCATGGCAACTACATTTTTACCCACTGACTCATCTTCCCAGTCTCATGGTCTCTAATTCTGAAAGCTCACGCTGAATCCCAAACTGGAGGATGACTAAGAGCTAGAAATCTGGGACCACCGGCAAGATGGCCTGTTGAGTGCACAGCTGCAGGAGGCTTCTCCTGTGTGACAGGTGGAGTCACAATGGCCCCTGCAATGCTCCAGAAGGTACAAAAACCAGGAAAGGGCTTAGCTCCAAGGCAGGCACTTGCTGTGGTTACTGTATCTGGCCCCCAGCTCTCCTCTTCTGAAAGTGAAGAGAGTTATTCAAATCCATGGTTCCTTAGCTAATGGGGCAGAGTTCACGTCCTCACCCACGGCCCCTTCCCCAAGGATGTCTGCCCTCAAATAAAAGTTGTCAAACATTTTCAATGTTATTAAATTGTCCAGTGAATGGGAATGCCCAAAGCAGAGAGCCAGTCAATCAGGATTACTCCAGAGCCTCAAAAAAAGACAGAAGGAAACCATTATTAGGTTGTGGAATATTGTGTTCCCTCTCCCACACAGCCGTGATCTAAATCTTCATTTAATTGGCAGCCTTCAGCGCTGTCAGAATTGCATTCTGAGAACTAGGAGAAGTTTTCAAACATTCGTGCAATGTTACATGCTTGGCTGGAAAATACTCAAGGGAAAAGAATGGTCCTTTCCAAGAGAAACTCGGGGATGCCACACTGCTGACACAATAAGGACAGAGACTGACCTCAAATCAGGTAAGAAACCAGCATGAACACAGAACTCAAGCCAGGCATACCAGCTTGAGACTTAAGGCATAGGAACTGGGCCCACTGGCTTTCTAGGCTCCACAGGTGGCACTTTAAGGGCAAGAATTGGTCCATTGTCTCTCTATGGCCTTTATCGTTGCTTGAAATAGATGCTTCCAGAATGACTAATAAGATTTTTCTACATAATTAAGGGGCCTTAATTTTCTTTCCAAGGGGTTCTGACCAGAGTCGGGGCTGGAAGAAACCTTATTGCTCCTCTTCCCTGCCTTAACCCCAAGTCAATTATTATCAAGTCTCATGGGCTGCATTGTATTTTGTGACCTCCGTGGTCACTGTCATCCTCTTTTCCATCAGTGCTTTTAATGTGGCCTTCAGCCTTCCTCTCTGGGAGTCTTAGAAGATTCCTCACAGTCTTCACCTTGGGTCTTCACTCAGGCACAGTGTGCTAATTTTGGGGAACTGGCATTGTGACTCTGCTACTTACAAACCCTTGGTAGCAGGCTGGACACGTGCCTCAGTTGGTAGAGTGCTTTCCTAGCATGCATGAGGCCTTAGGTTTGATCCACAGCAGAGCACAAAGGAGTCATGGTGATCCACACCTATAATCCCAGCACTTGGGAAAGGGAGGTGGAAGGATCAGAAGTTCAAGGTCATCCTTTGCTATATAGCAAGTTGGAGATGAGCCTGGGATACAAGAGACTGTCTTAAAAGAACTAGCAGCAACAAGGACAGTTATTGGTAGCTCCTGCTGCCTTCAGGGTGAAATCTGTCTGAGCTCCTCAGCCTGAAGTGCCTGACCTTTTGCTCTGTGACATAATCCTGCTGCTTCCTCCCAAACTCCCCACCCCTCTCCTGCACCATGGGCTCCAGCATATCAACATCAACTAGCATCTCTCTGAACTCCAAACCTTTCTGCCTGCTGCACGTTTTGTCCAGGCACATTGCGTTCCATGTTCTGACCTCATCCTTCTTGAACCATAGGGACCTGCCAAGCATCTCCCCAAGAAGGCCCTCTCTGTCTCTGTCTCTGTCTCTCTGTCTCTCTGTCTGTCTCTGTCTCTCTGTCTCTCTTTCTCTCTGTCTCTCTGTCTCTGTGTGTGTGTGTCTCTCTCTCTTGCTCTCTCCTCAGACAGAGCCAGCCTCCAATATGGTTGCATAGTTCTGAAGGTTAACTACACTTTATTTAGTGTTCACTTAAATGTTACTCAGGCACTATAGGTAATGTGCAGACGCCAGGTACACAGCTCCAGATGCACAGCGAGGTGCCATGTAACCAGCACTGAGGTCCAAAACAAAACATTCCCAGGTTCTCAGAAACCACCACAAAAGGCTTCCTTTGTCAACTCTCTCAAAGTTGTGCTGCCCTTGGCTTCACATGATGGCTCACTCTTGAGCCTCTTCGAGCAGTCTGGACAATGCTGTCTTGTCTGATTCTCCTTCTGAATTTTACATTTTGATCACCTCTTTATCCACAGCCTCAGTGCCTTCAAGAGTGAGAGGACAAAAGAACCAACATGGTAGATGGGTGCAGAGGTATTAAATGTCTTCTGCTCAACATTAAATGGTCCCCTCTCATTCAGAGCTCACAGTCATGGAATGGTTCTGGGATTACTATTGGAACTTGCAAAAGACCAAGTGTCCTCCAGAGATTGTCAGTTAGGGGGAAGAAAGGCTATAAAGGTCTTCTGTTTTCATCAGAATTCTAAGGAAAGCAGGCCCGAAGAATGGGCTTGACAGCTAACCAGAGTAGCTTTAGCAGTTTCCTGGAGTGGTTTGTTTTCCTACAACTGTGATCGTTAAATGAAGAGTGGAATCAAAGGTTGAGCTCAGCCCTGGAGCATGAGCTAAGCACAGGCTGAAATGACATCAAGAACAACAATACTTGTCCATCTTCAGACCAGATGTGTGGCTTTCTGAGGCCATCAGTCAGGAAGATGTAAAAAAGGAGAAGCTGATATCATTTAACCACGCTTTGTTCATCTTGTCTGGAACAGAAAGCTCAGGCATAGTCCTGGCCAAGGTGAGAAAGGCGCTTTCTGAATTCTGCCAGACGACCTGCTATTTTCCCGTCACTCTCCAGGGCTTGGGTGTCACCTGTGACAGCCCATGCTGACAAGCCAATGATGCTTTTCCACAGCACGAATCCTTAGAGAAATGAAGATCTAATTCCACATCCTGATAACCTCCTCTGCAGAACCAAAGGTCTCCTTGGAAAATACCAGTGATGCTAGCAGGTCCTGAATCTGGTGACAGTCAGAGGAAGTTAGCGGCAATGGGTCAGTGCAAGATGTTGCAAATCAAACAAAGGCTCCCATATTGTGCTGAGTGCATGAGGCTGGTGCTTCCTAGACCCTCGGTCATATCTGATCTTCCCTCCTTTCCTTCCCTGGACCGAGCCAGTCAGGACCCCATTTCTAATAGCCTGGTCAACTGTCAAGAGCATTAGTCTATCCTAAGCCCAAAGGCCAAGGCGCTCCCTACTGGGAAATCACCTGACCTTGTTTCTCCTACTGAAGAGATTGTCACAGACCATGCTTAAAGCAAAGAAAGCCTGCGAGGTAGCAGAATGGGGCTGGGAAGCCCAGCTCTCCTCTGTGCACTCCCTGTGCAGCACGGTGCCAACGGCTTACCCCTCTAAGCCTCACTCTCCCTGTTTGTAAACTACACTGTGATAGTTAATCTTGGTCGCCAACTGGGTAGCATTTAAAATCATCATGGAAAGAAATCTCTGTGGATGTCTTGAGGGAGTTTACAGAGTGTACTGAGATGAGAAGACATACTCTAATTGTGGACTGCACTATTCCATGGGCTGAGATCCTGGGACTGAATGAAAAGGAAAAGAGAGCTGAGCATTCACCCCACCAGCATTCATTCCTCTCCTTTCTGACTGTGGATGCAATGTGACCAGCTGCTTCAAGATTCTGCTGCCATGGTCTCCCCACCATGAAGGACTATATTCTCTTGAACTGTATGCTGAATTAGGTCCTTCCTTCCTTAGTTTGCTTTCGTCAGAGATGTTTACAACCCAGAAAAAGCTAATCAAATACTTCCTAACAGGACTGAGACAATGCACTGTGAACACTTCTCCCAGAACTTAGAAGGACGTCAATGAATAGACACATACCACCAACATGCAGGCACAATGAAATCAGGGTTACAGGGTACAAAGACCTGGAGTCCCCTCTTGACTCTGCCTTCTGGTCACTGAAAAAGACAGGTTCCTGGGGCTTGGTTTTCTTAACTGTAAAATGCCCATTCCAGCCTCCTAGGATTGAGTGATGATGAAGACATTAACCCTGACATCCTCAAAAGCCATAAGCGCCTCACTTATACAGTGAGTGACTCCAGACATATTCAGGGGCTTAAATTCAGAGGCTGAAGTCCTATACTCTGTATGTAAATACTTGGCTGAGTGAAACAGTGCTCATTAAATGCTGATTTTAGTATAATTATTAGAGCACTACTAAATTAACAATTATTACTGCACAAAGGAAAATGTTTGCTTTTAGGGCAACCGTCAAAGAAAATTAAAGTCCTGTCTTTGGGGGGACAACACAAGCTGTCAGTGTCTCTCCCAGATGCCATCATCACCCCACCACCCCTCCAATTCAACCTTATGCCAGGAGATATTATCTAATGACTGTTTTTTTAACAACTGCCCCACCCTACTCCCTAAACCATGAGACAGATAATACCAGCTCTTGTAGTTAGCCACATGCTGATGGGATGAATCTCCAAACCAGGCACAGTTATGGGAGAAAAGGATTTACTGAAGCTACAGATGCAGAGGAAGTTCCATAATGGTGAAAGATATTGGCCCCCTTTCACATGTCCAAGTAGATAAACAGGGAGGGGGGAAGAGAGGAGATTTTTCTCACCCTTTATATTGCCTTAGGGTGGGGTCTTGCAACCCTTTCTCAGACTTGTTGACTCTGAATCTCTGGATTTTCTTCCCGCATTGCCCTCCCAGGAAGAAAAGTTTGTTTCTAGCTTTCCTGAGCCTTCTTACATCCTGCCCCTTACTGAGAGGGCTTCCTTCTTGTAAACAACCTCAGAGATCCACCCAAGATTACTAAAAAGGTCAAGTTGACAACAAACAACCATCACACCAGCAATAGATAATACTCATTAACGTAAAAAGAGAATGTCCATCCTAGCTTATAAAGCACATCCCAGAGCTGAAGAGATAGATGTCTTAACAGTTAAATGCACTTTCTTGCAAAATTTGACAGCCTGGGTTCAATTCCCAGGTAAAGCCAAATGCACAAATTGGCACATGCCTCTAATGTTCATTTGTATTGGAAGAAGGCACCAGTGTGTCTATTCTCTCTCTCTCTCTCTCTCTCTCTCTCTCTCTCTCTCTCTCTCTCTCTCTCTCTCTCTCTCTCTCTTTCTCTCTCTCATAAAAACATTTTTAAAAGCATATCTCAATTCCATCTGTCTGTCCAGCCTCTCTATCTGACTTGCACATAGACCTGTCCAACTGGTCTCCATCTTGTGCAAGCTTCAGTTTTAGAAGGTATCTGTGCTGCCAGGCACATCAGACTGACTTTTAGAGCAGGCAAAATCAAAGTCACCCCTGTGTGGGCAGCTTCTCTAGTAGCTTAGAGAGGAGGTGTCCTTGACAGAGCAAAGCGGGGGAGGAAGCTAGCTGAGTGCAGAGGTGGCTTTCTGGAAGTCAAGTCTGAAAAGATTGGGGGCCTTGGGAGCAGTGAAAGGTGTTAAGTTGAACCTCTTCATCCCAACAACAGAACATCTTGGGGCCCAGCTAATCCTGAGCCAAAATAGCCACGGTAGGGGTTGCACTCAAAAAGGCCAAGTGGCTGGGTTAATAAGGCTTTTAGGATTCCTCATGCCGAGTCTGTAGTGTGCAGGCTTCTCCAAGTATCAATTATAAGAGCTTAAAACTTTCTGGAATGGAGCAAGGGCACTGAGTTCACAGCACTTGCTGGGATCTGATGGATCTTCAAGCCACCCCCTCTGAGTCTCCCAAGTTTTCCACAGCCTTCTTCCTGGCCACTCTCCACTGCCTGGTAAACACAGCAACTCTGAGCAGCCTCTGCTTATGAATGCTTTCCTCAAAGTAAATGGAAGGAAGGAAGGAAGGAAGGAAGGAAGGAAGGAAGGAAGGAA
>PVHP010013529.1:0-38719 GCA_004024765.1 Zapus hudsonius | reverse complement strand
CTCTCTCTCTCTCTCTCTCTCTGTCTCTGTCTCTCTGTCTCTCTGTCTCTTTCTGCTTCTAAATCACTAAATAAAAATATTTTCAAAATATCATTTGGAGGAAGAAGCAGTGTAAGCAAAGTAATATGCATATAAATAAAAAATGTTAAATAGCTCTGTTCCATTCTGTCTCTCATATGTGTGCAGAAGCGCACTATTGCTGATCACTCACCTTGTTGAAAGTGGAGACTTTTGGGTCCTGAACCTGAGCACAGGTACTTAGTGTATCCATAAGACACTTACTTCAACACAGGTGCAGAGCCCATTGTTACGCCTTCATGCTTTTCCTCTCTGGCTACACGGGCTTGTGACTTCAGAGGAGAGAACTTCTGTTGTATTATGCTTGCTGTGTTTTTAAGGCTATGGTTTGTAAGCCAGGCAGTGGGTATTAGGAGTTTAAGACCTCTTCTGGGCAGCTAGAACCCAAGCAGCCTATGGTTCAGGATAGACTTTAGTGAATTACTGCACTGTATGGTTCTAACTGGGTGGTTTTTGTCTTGAAACTAGACATATTTTGCATTCCCGAGTATAGACCTCTGACACTTCCAGAGGGGGCAATCTTTGCTGGCAGGGATCTTTGCCTTTAGAACTCTTGATTTCCAGCACTACAGGCCTCTTTTGAAAATGGCTTCTTGCATTTACTCCAATGTCAAAGCAAAGGGGATTTTCCCAGCACAGAGGTTGCCTGTGGACCCCACAAGTTGTTTCTGGTTGGATATCAGATTGGTCAGTGAAGCACTCATTGTTGATTGTCTGTTAGGGTTCTTGAGTTTCTGTTTCAGCTTCTCCTTTAGCCCCCAGCCCTCCCACTACCTGTGTGGGTACCTCAGCACTCATGGCCCTCTCTCTCCAATTGATACAGCAGTGTTTTCTGAGGCTGTTATCAAAGGTCATGGTTCCAAACTCTTGAGGTGGTACTCACTCTTCACTTGGAGCAGAGACCTCCTCTCCTGAGGCTGATCACTCAAGAATTGATGCTGGACATTCTCCTGTTCCAATTTGTAAAGTTGCATTTTTTTTTTATTTTCTGAAACTGACGTTTCATCACCATCACTGAGCTGACAGGAGAGCTACACTCCAAATATCTATATTTGTTTTTCCAGAGATTCCTCCTGCCAGTGCATGAGTGTTATTCAACTTATTGTACTTGTATTAAATGACACCCTGAAAATAAAAGCTAATACCCTCAATTGGTTTGAAGATTATACCCTTACTCTAATAAGATCTATACAGAACACATATGCTGTGTTTATAATTGATTCAATTATACAAAATTCATCCTTCACAAATATCACAGATATTAAGCTATGCTAAATAATTATTAGCAGTATTATCAAAATAGGAAGAAAGAGCTATAATTTCTTTATGGAGATGGAGTAATCTGTTAAGTATACAGGTATCACTGTACTAGGACAACACAAAATGGGGAAACTTTCTTCCCCCCTCACCATTCCTTCATTCTTCCTTCTTCCCTCCCTCCCTTCCTTCTTCCTTCCTCCTTTTCTCTTTTTTTCTTTCTATCCCACTTAGTTTTTCCTTCCTAACTTCCTTTCTTCTTCCCTTATTACTTTCTTCTCCTCTTTAGTCAGTTCTATTAAAATGTTCTCAAAATTATTTAAAGTATCAATAAAAATATTTTTATAAATAAAATGGAAAATCATTGGATGTGCCCTCATGTTACATTTAAATTTTAATTTCCCTAAAAAAATCACAACTGTATAAAAAAGTAGGTAAATTTTAAGGATTGTTTTTCATTTCCATAAGGTCTATAATTTAATAGCAAAATGTAACATTACATACAGGTTTAATAATACTAGACTCTCAATTTCTTGCACACATACAAAAACCTATGCTCAAATTTTCCTTGGTCTCTCATTTACATTTTTCTCATATTTTGTCTCTATTAAATATGAAATGCTCTGATGAGAAATTGTGCTATTTTTGAGATTTTGTATTGTCAAATCCTAATCGCAGTGATTACCCATAGAAAGATGTTAATTATGTTCTTTAGCAACTAATTCCTTTAAAAAAGAAAGAATACTTGGAGATTTAAAATTCAATATTAGTTTGAAGACAATGAATATGTTAAACATTAAAAGTTTAATGAATTGAAATTGATAATAAAGCAATTATTTTTAAATACAGATGACTCATTTTCATAAGAGAATAATATACTCACAAAATTAATGATATGAATTATCGATACTAATCATTGAAATTAGATATATAAGTAAGAGGCAAGAAGATCCAAATTATGTATATAGGCATGATAATATATTTTTCATTTATTTCTTGTTAGCTTCTGTTTTTCCAACACTTTCTAGTTTCCATGACAGTAAGAATTTAGTTTACTATCTGAACATTTCATAATTATTATATTAGTTTTTTTTGTTGTTGTTGTAGGGTCTCACTCTAGGCCAGGTTAACCTGGAATTCACTATGTAGTCTCAGGCCGGCCTCAACCTCATAGTGATCCTCCTCCTTCTGCTTTGAGCGTGCTGGGATTAAAGGCATGCACCGTCATGTCCCACTCACATTAGGCTTAAACAATAAAAGCTGCATGCCTATTGTTCATCAACATTTCAACCATTAAGGGCAGACTTGCTATGATAGCTATACATAGTCCTGTGAAGCAGAAGGGAGATAGAAGAGATGATCCCTTGGGGACACTGTCTTTTATATAATCAGCCTAAGTATGCTCATAAACTAGAAGCAATCTACTCAGTCTCAATGATCTATAAAAGGATATGTAAATTAGGAAAATAAAAAGATGTGAACCAGATGGAATGGACAATAATTGAACACTGTCAAAATTACCAGGAAAATAAAACCAAGACATAGAAACCTTAGCCTTCATTGAACATATACCCTGACCTAAGAGAAGCAGAGAGGACTATGTTCCTGAATTTCTAGGAATCATAATCATTGGGTAACCAATAAGAGACAACTGTTCTTAACCAAGTGGAACAAAATTAATTTTATAATTATGAACCAACAGATTGGTATAAACCTGTGCCCCTACAATTTAGGAATATGATAAACAAGATAAATGAGTTTGTTGTTGCAGTGTAGGGATTATGTTTAAGGAACATGGCTTACATTTTTATAGTAACAGATGAAAAGATGTTATTGATGATGTGAAATATGATACATGGAAATTCATTAAAAACTGAAATTATCTTATTAAAATAAAAATTAACCATTATTTACAGAACTGCTCTTTGTTGATGCTGCTCATCGTTTTCCTCTGGTGGCCTTGTATTTGTCAAATTTTAAATTTTGATTCTTTTTAAATTTAGTTTAGAAACTAAACTTCATGATGGTCTTTTTCATGTAAACTTTGTTTTGTGGATTCTCTACCTCAGCATCCTTCTCACAGCCTATGAAGGCCTTCTAAGTGGTTCCTTTTGTATCCCCAAGGAGAACACTTTCCCAATATCAAGTCACCAAATTTTATTATCATCCCCACCATCATTTATGAACACTCTATTCCTTCATGGTTTCTATCTGAATTCAATGTATATGAAAACCAAAATTTAGAATATTCATATAAAATAAAAATGCAGTATTTGCCTTTCTGAGTTTTATTGATAGTTATTTTGGAATTTATTGATAATTATTTACGCTTCCATCTACCTCTGTGCAATGTGCATTTATTATTCTTTGTGGTTAATAAAGCTCCATCATTTTCATCAAGGACATGTTCTTCACTGATTCATCTGTAGGCAATCATCTAGGCTTGGTTCATTTCCTATCTTCTGTGAATAATTCAATAAATCTGGAACTACAGGTATCTCTGTAGTGGGATTTACATACCTTTGGGTACTTAACCATGGATTTCTTTTTACCACAATTTTTTATTCCCTCCTTTTATTTCTCTTTTCCTCTTTTATGTCATATAATAAATCTGTATTTCAAGGGGATAATATATTATCCTTATCACTACATTTTGTTTTTATAATAACATATGCTATAAAGAAAGTAAGCTTAGTCACTCACTTGAGAATGTTAGTTACAAGGCTAACTATAAGTGCTCAGCAGTCACTTGAGAATATTAGTTATAAGGAGAGAACAGAAGAACCTCTGAAAGGTGAGTTCATGAGATTTTTTTCTATATTTCTGTAGGTTTTGCATACTTCCCAATGACAAGCTGTAAATTTTCATATTACCCTTTATGAGTATATTTCTATGTATTCTAGACAAAAAATTCACATAGCAAATATGATAAAGTTGAAAAGGAGAAGCATTTAATTGAAATACCTTAACATTCCTAATGTTCCCAGGACTGGATTGTTATATTTTTCCTTAGTATCTACTGTAAAATGACATTTCTCCATTTTAAATAGCATTTCTTAATTTTCATTACTTAGAAACAATTAAATCACAAAGTAAGCAAAGCCATTTGAATGGTGGTTGAATAGCCATCACTAATACACCGTATTAAAACCTGACAATGAGCGCAGTTAGCTTAACTGCCTGATTTAGTTGTGTTTACCCTGAGGCAAGAGGAGTCATCACTGTAACTGCAGCTTTGTGAGCAAGCAACATCACCAGTAGCTTTACAAAGATAAAAAGAAATGTTTGTTATTCTCATAAAAGGAAGGTGAATATTTAGCATTTTTTTTATTGCTCCACATTTTCTTAAACAAATTTTTCAAATGTAAAGAAAACTGGAAAAATATATTAGCTCTATAACCTAAATCAGAGCTCTACCATTAACATAATAATGTTGGTTACCTGACTGTGATGTGTGCAACTTTTGCATAAGTATACTTCTTGCTTGGCTGGTTGATTTTGTATCTGCCACTATCTCCTGTTTTGTTTAGTTTGTTCACAAGCATGATTTTCCAGTTACTCTCACAGATTGCGGTGTCTTCAGCAATAGAGACTTACCTTTAGCTCTTCTGGGTAACCATGTTTGTTTGAAATGGCCTGCATTATTTTAGGGACCCCATGTCTCTCTGTACAATAGCATACAATGGCTGGGAACTCAACTCTGGCCCAGGGATTTACAGCTCATCGGTTTTAACTTTAAGAACTATTTCAGAATTTCATCTGATCTTATTAAATAACTTTGATTTATTTATTTTTATTGTCCATAATGAGTTACAATATTTAGTGGGCTTGGTCCCCAGCTGGTGGCAATTTAAGAGGTAGAACCATGCTGGTGAAGATGTACTGTGGTGGATGGGCTTAGCAGTGGTATAACCAGCTACCCCTTGCCAGAACTTGGTTTATTCCCCTGCTACTATTTCTACCTGTTGTGGCAGGAGTGATGTCCAGTCTCTGATCATGCCATGCTTTCCCCTGCTATCATAAAATTTTCTGAATACTGTAAGCCAAAACTTTCCTCCTATCAGCTGCTTTGTCCTAGCAAGAAAAGATAACTGCAATAGAAAGTTGATTGGCATCATGGGTGGGATTGTTACTGCAGTAAACCTGGCTTTTTGCCATTTGGATTTGCAACTTTTGGCTAAGAGATGGTTTGCAGTGCTGTCAGTAGTGTTTAAAGGACCATTCTGATAAGAGAGTTGTAAGTCCTACATTCAGAAAGAATTGAGGTTTAGTTTATGAGGGCAAGAAAGAGCTTTGAATGGACTGATCTATAAGCAATTTGTGTCAAAGTTTTGCTGCATTCTGCCTACATTATGAGAACATGAGCAAATTTGAAATGAGAAGAAATAGACTTGTGTTGATAGAAGAATATAGAACAGAATGAAATGAAATTTCTGATTGGAAAAAAACATAATATTTTCAGCTAAAAATTTCGGAGATTACCAGCATGTAGATATGGCCAGCTGTCCTGAATTGGTAGAACAAAAAGTATACTGAATTATTTGAAAGTATGGAGCTTGAAGCAAGAATGCTGAAAGTACTTTTGGCTTTTTAAGTTTGTTTTACTCAATCCTGAATTAACAACCTACCTGGAATCACATATATCAATAATCATATATACATATATGATTATTGATGTATGTGATTCATATATATATATATATATATATATATATATATATATATATATGATTTGCAATTTGTTCTTTCTAGTCTTTCTGGCCACTGGGCAATGTGAACAGGGTTGAGTCCCTATGTGGATGCTCAGTGTAGCTGCAGACATGGAACTGTGGGTTGCAGTGAAAACCCCGGGACTCTGGAGTTTCTGGGACTCATTTATGGCCACTAATGAGAGCTGTCAGTGTGAACTGGGGATTTCCCCAGGCCATAGGAGGACCAGATGTAGAGATGGTATTGGAAGCCCAGAGACTTAATTCTGTGTCCCAGATAGACATGGAACTGCAGGATTTGAAACCTACAACTTTTGATTTAGAAATTGCATTGGTTCAGTCTTCCCTTTCAATGTAAAATTTTGTTCTGTGAATGTTTACTTTGTGCCATTAGGTGTTTTTGGTTTTATAGGCTCACAATTAACAATATATTTTTCTATGGGGAAGTCTTAACAATTGATAAAAACTATGGCGACTTTTAAAACTAGACAATGTATTTTATGTCAAGATGGTCATGATATTAGGGAGGTGGCAGGGACCAGCTTTGTTGGTTTAAGTCAAATATCACCCATAAACTGTTCTGAATGCTTAGTCGCCAGGTGGTCTCAGTCTGGGAAGTAAAGTCTTGCTGGAGGGTGTGTATTGTTGGGGCTGAAATTTTAGGTGTTATAGCTACACGTCACCTGCTAGAGCTTGTCTCACTCTCCTGCTGCTATTTCCCATCTGCTGTGACAGAGGTGATGTCCAGCCTCAGCTCATTCCTTGTTTTAACCTCTCAACATGCCAACATGAAGTTTCCTTTGAGACAGTGAGACCAAAGAAAAGTTTTGCTTCCATTAGCTGTTTCATGTTGGCTGCTTTGTCCCAACTGCAAAAAGGTACCTGCAGGGCTGGAGAGGTGGCTTAGTGGTTAAGTAATTTGCCTCCAGTGCCTAAGGCCCCAGGTTCAATTCCCCAGGAAACACATACGCCAGACCACAAGGTGGTGGCCCTGGTGCATTCTCCATTCTCTCTCTCTCTCTCTCACTCTCTCGCTCTCTCGCTCTCTTTCTCCTTGAAAATGAATAAATAAAATATTAAAAAAAGAAGGTACCTGAAATGGGGGAAATCAAATAAAAGCTAACTTTTATTTAACTTGCCTCTTCTCCTTGATTTTTATCCAAGGTCATGTCTTACTTTTACCCAAGGTCATACAATCATAATTACCTTTATCTTTATGGAACTTTACTTTTTACTTTGATGCTGGAGAGCAAAGCCTATAAAGAAAGCAGTTGGGAAGGAGAAATGGATATAATGGAGAAAAAAATAGCAGGTAAATTAGTGTACTAACTGGAACCCACTAGGATGAGCTGGAAACCATTTCTCTTGTTCTTACTTCTGCTGTGTTGAAATTGTCAAAACAAAACAAAAAAAAACCTTCTCATCGTCATGGATCTCACATCAAAACTAGCCCAGGAAACATAATACCTGATGTGAAAAACTATAGGAAGGCAAGTCAATAACAGAGCAGTACCGATCCGTTTTACAAGCACAAATAAAGGAAAAGATGTAAGCTTCAAATGGGCCCAGTGGACTTGGTAGATGCCACATCTTTGGAGTGGTGATGTACTTTACATCAAACAAGATTGATCACTAGAGATCACAGTAAACATGAACATTCTTTATATTCAATAGATTCTGGATCATTGTCACAAAAATCTGAAAATTATCTGATTCATCAGGAGAGACTTTGGGTTAAATTATTTAATATGACATTCTCTAAATCCTTTGTTTGTCTGGCAAAACTACAAACACCAATTAAAAGAGTCCAGAAATCTTTCCATATCCAGAACAACTGTCTAGTACAGTGAGAAAATATTGTAACTACATAGCTAGAGTATTTTAAAGACATTTTGAAAAATATTTTATTTATTCATTTCAAGCAGAGATACAGAGAGAGAAAGAGAGAGAGAGAGAGAGAGAGAGAGAGAGAGAGAGAGAGAGAGAACGCAACAGGGCCACCACCTTGTGGGTCTGGCTTATGTGGGTACTGGGGAATTGAACCCAGGGCCTTAGGCACTGGAGGCAAATGCCTTAACTGCTCAGCCATCTCACCAGCCCCATAGAGTATTTTATATGCTGGGATTATGGGAATATTCTGCCATGTCATGGGATATGAGATATGAGATAAGCCATATCAGGGGATAATTGTCAGTTACTTTTTTGACATAATGATACTCAATAATAGTTTTAACCAGTACTTCCCTGGAGAGTGGAAATCCTACATACCGATCCTATGCATAACTGATATCACTGTGGCCAGGGTCAGCTTGTTCAGGAGACATTTATTTAGCAGAAGGATTAGTTGAGAATAAAATGAGTAACATTCACTTGACTTTTCTCCATACTACCTAAAACAATCTGACATATACTATTTACTTATCTGTTAGAACTTATTGAGTCTCATCATTTTACATTAAAAAATACTTAGGACAGGATTTATTGACCATAATTGTTCACTGCTGTAGAATGCAATCAAAACGGTTTTAAAATGCAAACTAAATGTATTTAATGAAGTATATATATAAATTTATGTGAAGTTCTATCTGCATTCCTGAGATACAGATTAGAAAACTGAGCACGGCGGAGATGGTGTTCTTCAAATGCCTCTCATCTATTAGGTGGCAAAGCTGACATTCACACCCTGTTTGCAAACTGTATCTGACAAACTCTGATTTATAAACTAGTATGATATACTACTTCTTTTTGACATTTTGGATTTTTTGATGAAGTAGAACAGTGTAAGTAGGGATTTTATAGTTTGAAATTTTAGTGTAATGCCATAGAAGCTCTTGTAGGCACCAAATTGTGACCATTATGGTGTGGCTTGCTTAAAGAATAGATGATGCACACAATCTGGAACTTGATGCTATCCACATTCACACAGGAACAAGATGAAGTTCTCCAGGAAGCCTGGAGAACTGCCAAGACTGGATGACAAGAGTAACTAACCCTCAGGACTGTCATATAGGGATCCTGTGTAGCTTCTATCTAGAAGGAGAGGTGAACCACAGTGAGGTGGATTTAAAAACCTGAGCATTCTAGATACTATTCAGCTCCATATTTATGATAAAGATCAGTAATTCCTACACTTGCTGTGGTGGCTCATGTCTTTACCCCAGCAGTGGCGAGATTTTTGTAAAAGGATTGCTAGGAGATCAAGCCCAGCTTGGGTTACAGCCTGAGTTCTGTGTTAAAATCTGCCAAAAAATATAAAACCAACAAACGAAAAGATCAACTTCTCCTGATATATGGATAAAGATAACAACATTTTGAATCTGTGTAAATTTTATTTTCAAGGTCTTATATTCAGAGAAAAATCAATGGGTTTTTAAGGTAACCAACATTGCACAAAAGAAAAAAGTGAGATAATAACTACAGTAGTAAAAATTATTAAGTTACTACAATTCTGAAATATGGACTTTTATGTGCATATGACATAATAGATAAATCTGATTTGTCTAAATTGTGAGTGTACATAAGTTAAAGAAAAGGATCAATTGGAAATGCTATTTTTGACAAATGCAATAACTGAAATTATGACCTTAATATATAGTATTAACCAAATTTGTTAGGAAGTGTAATAGAGTCCATTGGAAGAGTGATACATCATTAGGGAAGTGCTGTGTGAATTTTTGCTGAGGATATATGAACAAAGGTCTTTGATTTTCAATAGGAAAATGGTACTTTCAAAGAGATTTCCAACACAGCCTCATTGGTTTGGAATATTTTATTCCTACTGGTGGCAATTTTGCAGATAGTGTCTTGCTAGAGGAGGAGTGTTCTTAGGGAAGGCCTTTGGTTTTATATCCCAGTTTCCCTCATTATAGAGTTAACTGACTCTCACTGCTTCCTCCTAATTTCTATGGGAAGATGCAACGTCCAAGCACACCTCTGTCATGCTTTCCTGCAAGGAAAATCATCCCTTTTGATACCATATGCTGATATAAGCCCCTTATTTCCATAAGCTGCTTCTGTTCATATATACTGTCTCAGCGACAAGAACTGCTAACGCCAAGAATGACAGGTAGGAAGAAAGGATTTCACTCAAGTTTAACTTGGTGAACAAATGATTTCAATTGGGGTTAATTATAGTAGTATGGCAAACTCTGAATGCCTATACCACACTGAATTCTCTCTCTCTCTCTCTCTCTCTCTCTCTCTCTCTCTCTCTCTCTCTCTCTCTCTCTCTCTCTCTCATTTTTCTCTCTCTGCCTACAAATCCTTGGAGAGTGGCAAGAACTTGTGAGCCTCTCTCTTCTAGCAACTAATGTGCACAAATCTTTTTTATAGGGGCAAATTTCTGAACCTCTTCTCCATGACAAAATGTTTAATAGGTTGTGATGGTTAGGTTTTGTTGTCAACTTGATCTTTTTAATTATCTTGGGTAGGTCTCTCAGGATGTTTATTGGAAGGCAGCCTTTCAGTAGGGGGCAGGATGTAAAGAAGTTCAAAGATGTTAGAACTAAACATCCTTTCCTGTGTGGATGATGCAGGAAGGAAATTCCAGAGACTCAGGAAGCCATCAAGTCTGGGGAAGGGTTGCAAGACCCCACCCTAAGGATATATAAAGGGGAAGAAATCCTCTCCTGGCCTCCCTGCTTGTTGGCTGCTGGTGCGTGTTCATGACTTGCACTTGCATCCTGCTCTCCTACCCTTCCTGGACATTGGAACCCAGTTTCCTTGGCCTCACTTCATGGACTTGAAGAGCAGTCGCTCCCAAGGGAGCCATCAGGCCTTCTGGGCTGGATTGGGACTGCTGAGGCCTCCAGCCACGTGGACAGAACAGCTACTGGTTTCTTCACCTGTGGGCCTGCAGACTGCTATTGTTGGACTGTTGTAAGCTACCCCGAGATAAATTCCCTTTTACTACAATCCATTCAGTCAATTCTCTTTCCTCTAGAGAACCCTGAATAATACATATGTCTAATCTTTTTATGGTCTCCTTAGGGTGATATCAGATAATGATAGTTCAAGAGGGCAATGGTCATGTTATGCCCTGAGGATAGTGTCCAAATACAGAAAGGGTTAAGTATAAACAAGTGAATGAAAAGCCTGATTAAAAAAAGGGGAAAAAAAGGAATCACAGTGAAAGCAATCATCAAAGAATTGGTGGTATAGAATTTGTTCTAATTGAAAAAAAATGACATAAACTCACATACCACAAAACAAGAAAACCTAATCAGAATAAATACAGGAAAAAGCATGTCCCAACATGTTATTCATGGATTGTTAGGAACTGCAAAAAATGACAAAAATATCAAAAGCATATTAAAAAGCAAAACAAATAAATGAGTTTCAATTATGTAAAAATAAGTTCACTTGCAGAATTCTCAGAAAAAAAAAGGAAAACAGAAATGAACTAAGGTTAGGTGATCAAACTAATGATATTTTATAAATTATAATGACTTGGAATATGTGAAAATGTAGTAATTGGTAATGAAATCAGGTAGTGATGTGTGAAATAGACTCATGTGCATATAAGTTTTTAAATTTCTGAACAAGATGTTATGAATGTGCATTAGGAGTGAGTAATGTTGGCTGTAAATTCCAGAGTCAGTTTGATAGCTATAAGGAAAATTAAAAGAATAAATTACATACAGAAAATTTTCTTTTCACAATGTGCATCATGAAACTAGATTTCCAAATAAACACAATATTTTCATAACTCGAGTTAGTCAAAGTTGTTTGAAAGGCAGAAAAATTATTTGGAACTGTATTAATTAGATGATTTGAATAAGAGCAAACCTTTAAAATGAAGAAGGGAATTATGGTGTCTATAACCAATTAAGCACAAAGTAATACATAAATGTAAATTGTCAGTAGCACACATCAGTGTTTATCATAGCACTGCCCAGAATCGCTATGCTATGGAACCAGCCCAGTGTATATATAAGAAAGAAAAAGCTAAAAGTTATATATATATATATAGCATTTTTAATTCATAAAGAACTAAGTCAATGTTTTTTTCTTTCACCTGAAGATGATTAATCATCTTGAGTTAAATAATTCAGTCTTAAAAAGAAATATCCTTGCATTTTCTCATATTTATATTTTCTACATTTCATGCTGACATACAAAAAAGTCATGGACATTTGTATACAAAAAACTGTCTCGGGGTACAAAGGCAACTATTGGGAGGGGGAGAGGTATGATGAGGGGGTAAAGGTATACGAAGGTAGAAATAGTGTACTTAACATGTAATAGATAAGAGGGGGAAATAAATAAAACCAAACACCTGTATAAACAAAATAAAATAGGTACACAATGCATTTCCAAATGTATACACATAAATGAATTCATCTAAACCAAATATTTGTTATATAAAGCTTATCATATTAATGAAAAAAGCAAATTAGCATACTGAAAAGTAAAAACTATAGCAAACCAGACCACAGAAAATTTACAAGTAAGCACCTTAACTGCTGAGCAATCTCCCCAACCTAGCCAAGAAGAAACTTGAAAATGAAACTTGGATTTTTTAATAAACTTAAAAAATATAATTGATGAAAGACATCTATAACAAATAGAAGTAACAACAAACTTACGCATAGAGGGATATTTTTTCTCATTTACATTGTTTTATTTGGAAATGTTTGTAACAGTAAAATGAAACTAAATTTGAGACAATGGATATGATACATTACTTTAGATGTCACCAGTTTATTACAAAAGGGAGACACAGAAATTATTTAAATGTTGAAGTATTTCAAAAATTCAGTGGAATGGACAGCGATTTCAGTCTACATACTTTTCCAGAATGTGACCAAATCTAATTATGAAATAATCCTCACCATCTAGAACTACATTGGTGCCTCCATATTCTGGGGGAATAACTTTATCTCTTACACTAACTGGTTGCATCTCTCCAACCTTTCCTTTAGAAACTGATACCACAGCTACTATTGTTGCAATACTTTTCCTTGAGAATTTTCTGGAAGCATAATGGCCTCTTTGGTTACAGTTTCCACTGTATTCCTTTAAACCAACACTCCACCAAAGAGTGGAAGGAACTTTCTGAATGGTTGTCCTACCATGCTGTCCCCACAGAGCCTATCAGTCGGCTCTAGAGCAGCAGCTCCAAGGAAACCAGCAGCTGGGCTGCTGGGCAGGTGAAAAAGCTGTGGGCAAGAAGACAGATTGGATGTCACATTACTCTCTCTCGCCCCTCTCTCTCTCCCTCTGTGTCTAAAGAGAGATGCATTATAAACTGAGTTCTCCCAATATGCCAAAATATTGACTCAGTTTTAAAAAATTTATTTCAAAGAATGCTTTAAAATAACCCTTGAAATACTTCCAATTTAGCTGTTTGGCTGAGGGAGAAAAGGTAATGTGTTTTATTCAGGGTCATTTTATTTGCTCCGTAAGTAGCATTGATACAGAAAGTAGTAACAGTACCTTGAGTTGGGATGAAAACAATAGCACTGAAGGAAATTTCATTTGCTGTTTAGTATCCTAGAAATAACTTGACCAGATACCAGAAGTGTTATAAAGCAAAATGTTTTATTTTAGTTTTATGTAGAAGATACTTATCAGATTATAGACCCTTAAACGTTCTTTACCTTTCTGACTCCAATGATCATACCATCCATGATGCCAATGATCATTTGCTGATGCGGTTACAACTGTGATGCACTTGCAACACTAAAATATACTAAGTCAATGAGAAGTGTAAGTGATTTAAAATATGACAAATTTATTGTTTCATTCTTTCTCCTCATGGATGTATCAGTGACTTCTTATTATTTCCCTATTATAAAGTACTAACATACAAAATCATCACCATGTTTTACACAGTAGATGAATATATATATATATATATATATATATATATATATATATATATATATATATATATATATATATATATATATATATATATATTCATACATATATTAGATTTTCACTCTATCCCAGACTGACCTGAAATTCACCATGTAGTCTCAGGCTGGCCTCAAACTCACAGTGATCCTCCGAAATCGCCTCTGGAGTGCTGGGGTTAAAGACATGTGCCAGCATGCTTGGCAAAAATGATAATTTATTTTAATATTTCATTGAAAAAATTATTTGTTTTTATAACTCTTTCAAGCTCTCTCATATTTTAATTTCTTTTAACATGTATGGAGACAGAGTGTAAATAGGTTGCACAGGTTAGCATAGAATTCAGGAGATCCTCCTGATTCTCCACCTAATTCTCCCAATCCCTGGGATTACAGACACATCAGTGTACCACATCTGGAAATTTTATAATTTTTATGTTGTTTTCCTCTTTTTTTTTAAATATTTTATTTATTCATTTTCAAGCAGTGAGAGAGAGAGAGAGAGAAAGAGAGAGAGAGAGAGAGAGAGCACCAGGGCCACCACCTTGTGGGGCTGGCCCATGTGGGACCTGGGGAATTGAACCTGGGGCCTTAGGCACTGGAGGCAAGTACCTCAACCGCTGAGCCATCTCTCCAGCCCTGTTTTCCTCTTTAATACTCTCTATATTCATAATGTAGCTACTGCTTTTTGTAGTTGTTAAGAAATAAGGATTACTGCTCAACAGTCCCCAGGTTACAGAGGGAAGTAACACAATTGCTTGAATTTAATCTATAATCAGTAATTTATTGGATATTTAATTTCATCTATTTATGTCATCTCATTATGTTTTCATATATTTGTATATATACCTACATCACATGATATATTTTTAGGACAATAGGATTTCAAACATTTATCTAGAAGGTGAACACATATGAAACATTGCAAAAATGTGGTATGATGTGTTTTTTTTGAAGTGATTTTCCTCTTTGCTTTGTTTATATGTTTATATGAATTGCCTTTCTCCACATGATTTTAGTCTTTGGATTATGTGTATATCAGAAAAGTTATATCATCCCGAGCTTATGATTCATAAAAAGTTAGTTTACCAATGCTATATATCAATTTGCTTGGAGTAAACTCTAAATGTTAAAAATAAAGGCTGAGTCTTTGTGTTGTGATTTTTGCTCTCAGTTCCTGCTATTAGTCCACAGAAGCTTCTTAGATTTCACAGGCTGTTAGCACCATGATGAGAGCTCCCGCCTCTGGCTATATCAAAGAGACATTTAATTAGTCAGAAATATCGAGGTTTTAAAACTGTCTAGTGCATATGTCTATAACTACTTGGAACACGTGTAATATAGGATATTTCTTCAAAGGATGTATTGACCAAATATGGTCACATAATTCATAGTACAAGAAAAAAGAAAATGCCACTTAAAAATTGATTATCACTCTCATAGAAAGCCGGTATCATATATCACGTCAGGTTTTCCCTAGCTTTGTGAATTCATATTGACTCTTTGGAAAACATTTAATTGAATAATCATTTTATTTACCTTATGAAATTGTGCTATCATTCTTTTGAGCAGTGAATTTGTTTTGAGAGTGACTTCTCAGACCACACTTTCTAGGCTTTTTAACAAAAATCTATTTTCTATGAAGTGGTTTGTATGAAGAGAGTTAATTAGGCTATGAGCACTCGTGAGGCAGAGGTAGACAGTTCACTGAGTTTGAGGCCACCCTGAGACTATATAGTGAATACCAGGTAAGCCTGGGTTAGAGTAAGACCTACTTAAAAAAAACAAACAAAAAAATAATTTCTTACTTAAACAGTTTGATTGTACATATACAGTTGGAGTTAAGAAAATACTAAGTGTATTATGAATTAGAATTTGAAACAATAATTTCAATTTTTATCTATTATATACTTAAGTTGCTAATTGTAACAAAGTTAGGCTGGAATGGAAAATTGATTGTGATTATGCAAAACTGAAATTACTAAGAAAGGGACAAAAATAAACCATGCCTGTGCTACACTGTAATGCAAAGAACATATAGAACGCAGAATTAATACAGTGACCTAAATTTCTGAATTAAGAATTCTTAATTACTGCATCTACTATAGATTTTCATTTAGAAATACTCTTCTGGCTGGAGAGATGGCTCAGCGGTTAAGGCACTTGCCTCTAGTGCCTAAAGCCCGGGTTCAATTCCCCAGGACCCACATAAGCCAGACTCACAAGGTGGTGGCCCTGGTTCTCTCTCTCTGTCTCTCTCTTTGTCTCTCTCTCTGCTTGAAAATAAATAAATAAAATATTTTAAATAAAAGAAATACTCTTCTGCCTAATTAACCCCTTTTTAGGATATTGGTATTAGTATCTTTTTTGTAAATAAATAAATAATTAGCTTATTTATTCTAAGGATCAAACTTAGAGCTCCATCCTAGTCCACACAATATTTGGATTCTGTGTCAATATTTTCATCAAAAAAGTTATGACTGCATATTACCTATTCATCATGTAATAACTGGTTTATTAATTAGGGTCATGATCATCAAAATTATAATATTTTACAGCAATTCAGTTTTTACTTGGAAGTAAGCAATACTAGGTTTAAACTTGATCTCAAATAATCTCATGAAAACATCTCACATTCCATCTCCCTACACTTAAACAAAGCTAAATCATATTTTTCATTCTTTGTGTAATTCAAATTAATTTCATTATGACTATGATAAAGATTTTCAAGTATCCATAAAAATATGAGACATTTTATTTCTTTGAAAACCATAAAATATCATTTGTCATCTTGACTACATAACTAATTTGTTGTTTGACTTTTTATGTGTTATTTCTTTTTTCTGACTAACTATTCTATTGTTCATAATGTAAAAGTATTAGGGATGAAGTGATGGTTTAGTAGTTGAAGGCACATGCTTGCAAATCCTGAGAGCCAGGGTACAAAGCCCCAGTGCTGATGTAAAGCCAGATGCACAAAGTGGTGCATGCATCACTTGTGTTTTTCTTCCTCAGTGGCAAGAGACCATGGTGCACCAATTAGTTCTCCTTGCAAATAAATAAACTAAAAATAATAAATGTATGAAAACAGTTTTATTAACCAGAATAGGTTGAGGCATTGATTAATCGAAGAATTTTTATCAGCAGATAATGTGGGATATAAGATCAGCATAACCATTAGTTATGTTTAGTTACAAAGGAGAGATAAAAATAAGAATTATTGTGCCTCCCCCCACTCACAACAACTAAAGATTGAAAAGGTAATAAAAATAAGAACACTGGTGGAGGCCAGCTATGTATTAAAATAAATGATCATATGCTAATCTACCCACAAAAACTTGAATATTCAATGTATTTTGTACACATAGATTTATGTGATTATTTATTTGTAAAAGTTTTCTAGATTCTACCAAACCTTTGCATCTATCAACAGAATTCCTGGCAGATGTCACTACTTTTATTTAGGTAAAAACTAAAAGGAAAATCAATGCAACTTACAAGGAAATGAAATGTAGAAATGGAAAAAAAAAGTAAAAGAAAATGCTATTATTGTTATTTTTGTTATGCCTGTCTCTTCCCACCTGCTACTTCAACACTACAGGGTGTTTCCTTCTTTCCCAGCCAGGCCTATGTTGACTCCCACACAACTCAAGCAGGTGGCAACTGAAACTCATAACTCTTGTGGACTATCTTTGCATGGTTGTCTGGGGAAACATTTCTTTCTTGGGGACAAGCAATTCAGAAGTCAGAGAATTAATGCTGAGTGTGAAAATATAGTTTTGAAAATGCAATGTGGGATAAAAAAAGATGAAGAAACACTCCTTTTTCGTTTCCATGGGAGACAATTTTGAGACCTGACATATAAAGCTCATAAATACTTCCTAGAGAAATAAGTACTACTGATAGCAGCAGCCAATTTAATAATGCACCATTTATTAGCTTCCCTTCTCCTCTTTTATAAGGCTTTCATCTCACTTGGGAATATGGGATAACTTTCTAATAAACTATTTTCTATAAGCTGCTGTTTCAAGCGTGATCTTCAGGGAAGCCCATATGAGAAACACAGGTTCCACAGGTTCCGGAAAGCAGAGATGCATGAAAGTATTGTGCAGTGGGCTCACAATCCATCACTGCTGGGGAACTGGGACAGCAATGCACTGACTTTAGGTCAGACCACTTACTGAGGAGTAGGAATAGTAAATAGGTATGTGCTGGGTAGGTAATTCAGTCATCACAGGATGTAAAGACTATAAAGTACAGATTATAACACTTGTTTAATTACAAAAAAATTCAAATTCCTGATAAGTTTTCAAAAGGAAAGTCAGATTCAGATTTAGAGTAACAGCTAAAGGCAAGTCGTGAAGCATGAATCAGTGTGGAATCCTTGAGAGAACCACAGAGAAATCAGGACCAAACTCTAATTTAAAAGACAAAAAATGTGTAAAGAATTCTGGAATTGTTTGAAGGGTCCCTTATTTCAGGGCGATGACATACATGCATATGTATATCTTGAGTTCTTAATATGTACAAAGGTTTATTAAAATATGCACTTTTCAATATTTGGCCCTAAAGATGACAGCTGAGTTTGGGGCCCTTGACTTTGAATATAATTTAACCCATAAATGCAATATGTCTGTGATGCATTAGTAAAGGGCATGGCATAATGCTATGATTGATTCAATATTACATCATAAGACATAGTCAAAATGTAGACTATGAAAATGTCTGTGGAACCTGAGATATGAGATCAAGAAAATCTGATGGAGTTAAATATATAAGAAAGATTAAGTTTGCAATATAGTAGCCAAGGAGGAAACCCTCAATACACGTTTCCAGATGCCTGGGTTGAGCAGGAACATCATGTCACCCAAAGGGATTTTCTTTTCTTTTTGAAGAACATGATGGCTGGTATGCTTTAGAATATTCATAGTAATTAAATATCTGAATAGAGGTTTTCAAAGTATTCCCTGTGAGCTTGGTCTTGAGGATTAAAGTCAAGAAGGCAAAACATCAAAGAATCCCATGGGTGAGAAATATATTCATTGGTAGGCAGATGCAGGAGGACAAGGCATATATAAATGATACGCCATGTGAAACACTTCTCCCTGAAAATTCACTATATGGTCTCCTGGTGGCCTCAAAACTCTACCTTTCCATTGCTGGGATTCAAGGTGTGCACCACTGTGCCCTGATGACATTTTGTGCCAACCTCCATCCTCTATTTTTAAAATAAATTTTATTTATTTATTTACAAGTAGAAAGAGATAGAAGTGAGTACACAGTGTGTGTGTGTGTGTGTGTGTGTGTGTGTGAGAGAGAGAGAGAGAGAGAGAGAGAGAGAGAGAGAGAATCACCATAAATTCAAGTCCAGCATGAGAATACATAGTGAATTTCAGGTCAGCTTTTACTACAGTGAGATCCCACCTTGAAAAACCAAAGAGAGAAAGAGAGAAAGAGAGAGAGAGAGAGAGGTGAATGCATGCACCAGGGCCTCCATCCTCTGCAAACAAACTTCCCATGCATGCACTATTGAACTTCTGGTTTACTTAGGCACTGGGGAATTGAACCTGGGTCATTAGGCTTTGTAGGCAAGTGCAATAACGACTGAACAATCTCTCCAGCCCAACTATCTTTTTTTTTAAAATTCTCATTGGCTCAATATTGTCAAAGTCTTCTATACTTATGTATAACCACAGTGAGGTCATGATATAATGTACATGAAGCTGGAAGGTAGCATCTAAACTATTCTTCTCTATGTACCCTGGCTCTTACATTCTTCCCTCCACACTTATGAAATATTTCCTGGGTATTGAGAGTCCTGATAAAAATATATCATTTAGCACTGAACAATCTTCACTATAATTATAATCAGAATTGCCTAGAAATGTTGTTTTTCTTAACAAAAGAGTAGAACTAATCAGTGGGCATAAATTAAATACAAATATTAGAAGACTTTGTCTCAACATATTCTTTTAGTCAAACAATAGTGTTTGTTTCTCTCCCATGCCTGTGGATTGGAATAAGTTCTCTATATCTAACGGGACTAGATAGAGAAATGGACTCGCCTTCATTCAGAAAAATATTTTGGGGCTCTGAGAACCAAAAATGGAGTCAAAAGTTGCAATAAATATTAGGTAGGATTCTAGGAACTAGGTTATAATTACTGGGCTCCTAGCTGAGCACATCCTATGTGTGCATTTGAAAAGTTTTTCACCATTTTTATGTTGTGCTTTATTTGGTTGTAAAACTGTGATTGAGAAGTTATCTGCTCAATCGAATTGAAAACACATTTTTAACTAATGTGAATAATGATTGCTGTGATTAATGATTAACTGTTATTGGGTTTTTGGGTTCATAGTTCTGATGAATAGAAGCAATTAAAATTCATGTTCCTAATAGGAGGTCTCTCTTATGGTGCATCTCAGTGTATTACTCCTGAATATAAAAGGCACAACAGAAAGATGGAAATGTATTGGGGGCTGGAATGGTGGCTCATTGGTTAAACATTCTTCCTGGCAAGGCCTACTGGCCTGACTCAATTCCCCAGGCCCCACGCAATGCCAGATACACAAAGACATATATCTATTTCCATCAGAGTCCAGTCAGAATGGTTATCATCAAACAAATCAAATGACATCAAATGCTGCTGAGGTTGTAGAAGTCTTTTCACAGTTGGTGGGAGTGTCAACTGGTAGAGCCATTATGGAAGTTAGTGTGGATTTTCTTTCAAAAAGCTAAACAGCATCATGGACAGATCCAGTATCCCCACCAAAGAGGACTTCCAGTGGGCTGGGAAAAGAGAGGAGGGACATGGGGGTACCATTATAAGATTGACTCATATAATGTATCTAATTATTGACAGTGAAGCTATTTTTTAAAAAGCTAAACACAGTTGTAATATATGACCCTGCTATATCACTCCTGGACATAAAACTAAGAACTCTACACTTTACTAAAAGAGACCCATGTTTGTGGCTGCTCTATTCTCAACATAGGATATAGAATCAGTCTAGGGGCCCATTCACTGGTGAATGTATAATGAAGAAGTGGCACATATACACAGGGAGTTTTATTAAGCTGGAAAGAAAAATGGAATTTTGAAGTTCACAGAGAAAGAAAAAACACTGTATGGATTTGAACATAATATAATGAGTGTGGCAACTCAGATTCAGAAAGACAGACACTGTACATTCTCTCTCATATGCCAGTCCTAACTTGGGGTCGGAGTTGTTAGAGGCCAGGAGGCTAGAAAGGAGCAGTGAGTGGGGTGGACCATGAGCAGAGGATGAGAATGGATAAGGTAGGGTCAGGAAAGGGGGACAGAGAAGAGAAAGGGTGGGGGAGGACTGGCCAAACCTAAAGACATTATGAAAAGAGCCACATGGAAGCCCTCTTCTTCATTAACTATTTAAGAATAATTATATATGGTACAAGACAAAAGAACAGTTTGTTCTCTAAAGTTAGACTCCAAGGATTGTTTTAGACATTTATAGTCAAAACCACATTTGAAGATAATTCTCAAATATCTCATTTTCTCTTTTTTAAAACTCATCTACCTTTTATCTTTCTGTTTTTATTCTGTATTTTAGTACACATTTATAAGAAAAAAAGAAGCCAAATTCTAAAACCAAAATCTTAACTGTTGCTAGAAATCAACAAATGAGGATAAACAAAAGGTAATGTTTAAACACTTTTATTAATAGTTTTGTGACAACCAATACTCTGGACAAAGAAGAAAATGTAAGTATAAAATGTAAATGTTCAATGAATTAATGAGTAGTTGAATGAATGTCTTGTTGACCAAATGTACCTCAGGACACATGTAGACAGAGAAAAAATGCAGTGAGTATGCATCACAACCTAATTGTATTAGAATGAAATGTAATGATTAATGTATGGCTATAACATATGGCTTTCCAATACTTACAAAAACTGAAATAAAGAAGAATTAGGGATTAGATATTTCAGAAAATGTGTGGAATACTGAAAACATTCACATCTTATGGGTTGTTTAAAATAACAATGTCGAATATCAAGTGTACAGTATTAAATGTAAAATTTGAAACTGTGCAATGGGGGATGACATTAAAAATAAGGTACCTGTGGTTTCTGCAGCTTCATTTCACCACTCGTCTGCAACATTGAACTTGAACAATCAGGCCCATTGGCACAATATGCACAGCACTAATCATTTACAACTTGGCAATGAAATAATCTGGTTTAAGACAAGCACAATTTATACTTTACTGAGTCAAACTATTGATCAACTATCACACTTTAGTTATACACAGTAATATCTCCTATGACTATAAAACTGCAATCAGGGGTAACACATCTATAACATTTATTAATCAGAGCTATTACCTTGTACAGTGGCTTTTTCTCAAACAACTCACAAAGTTTAAAAAACCACTCAAATATTTCTCCATCTACTCTGTTTAAATATTGTCATGCCCCCAAATAGGCACCAAGTAATGTGTGAAAATTCTTTAATTCGTAGGAATTTGCTATTCAGCAAATATTTCTTTACTTTTATTACTTCACAGATTATGGATATATATATATATATATATATATATATATATATATATATATATATATATATATGCAAAAACATAATGTTTCAGTATTATGACATCCCATTATCTTAAAATGGGTGGCAGATTAAGTTATAATACAAAACATTTGTAGTTTAACTCAAAATCAGTAATAATATTCTTAAAGTTAAAAAAATGCTACTAAGGTTTTAGTCTACAGATGGTTAGGCTGATTTATAGGTTCTTTCATTAATGTTTGGAAGCTATTATGAATGATATTTTATGAATTTCTTTCTCAACAAATTTATTAGTAATATATAGAAAATGTACTCTTTTTTACACATTTTTATTCTTTTTTATTGTCCATAATGAGTTGCATTATTAAATGGGCAACAATGAATTGTTATCCCCAGTTCCCTAATGCTCCTCTTCCCCATCCCCAATCACTGGATATCCTCCTCCGTGGGCAGTCTGGATCAGTCCTTGGGTCAGGGGACCATGGATAGCCTAAGAGTTAGCCAGGATCCGCCCACCTTAGTGTGTTGTTAATAAGGGGGTCCATGACTTTGGATATTCTCCCCCACCATGTCTCTTAAAATCTTTTTCCCCCTCTTCTGCTCAGTTCCTGAGTATGAAGACTGTTTTATTGTTGAGAACTTAGGGATTTCTGTATTTCTGCTTAAGGTTATGTCAAAAATCATTGGTGTCTGTCTCACTGGCCTATCCTGTGTTGACTGATTGGCTATGGCTATGGGTCACTTGTTCATCCCAACATTCTCTGTGGGGTTCCATATGGATCCTCCATTGTTTGTGGGGTGGCTTATCTCTTGCTCAGGGCCTATGGGTTCATTGGTAGGGTTGGATGAGCCACAGCTCTCTTGTTGCATTCTGAAAGATACAAACCATATCCATCAAAGAATGAGGTTAGTATAGGTTAACAGAGACACACATTTCTTAATTACCTAGATTCTATTTTTAGTGGCCTCTTCTTCAATTGCTCACATAGTGCATCTCCCCTTGGGGGCCCAAGAGTCCAGTTTACAATGCATATCGCCCTAAATCCCCAGTTCCAGTTAAGGGCTCCCCCTCACTAAGTGGAATATTTGGCCAATTTTAAAAGCTGTTGATTGTCTCCCCTGGGCTTTGTCTCCTCCATTGCACAAGTTCTCCTTTCTTGGTTTGCTGTTCTTTCCCTGTAGGAAGTGTGAACACCCTACTCATGGCAGCAGGCTGTGTTTCATGTCAGTGGTCTCTGTTTGCTCCAGGTGTCATTGACCAGCTTCCCCTGGCAGCTTATGCAGTGTCTTCCAACAATGACTATCATCTGGGAACTGGTTACCATTCCGGACCTCGAAGGTTCTCTCCATGCTGTTTGATGGCATTCTGTGGTTTCTTCAGCAACAGGGTTTTGCCTCAGGCCTGGGAAGGGCTTTAAAGAGCTTTGACAGAATCCTGTCTTCTTTTTGGAACCTCCTGGGTTACTTTGGTCAACAGCTCAATAAACCGGTGGTGCCTGGGATCAGGGGTTGTCAGATTGATCAATTTTTCACAGGCTTAGACTCCTTCCCCTACTACTCATGGCCCCTTTTGCCAGATGACACCCACTACTTGCTCAATAGGTTACAGTATGCTGATGAGGATTTTATGATTTTGAACCCATTTTGGATTAGCCTCACGCTTTTACGCTTAAGCTGTTCCCCTCCCCCACCCCTTACCCCTCATTCATAACCTCTCACTTCTTTCTACTAGTCTGAGTAGAGTTTAGGGTTAGCCTGGTTAAGGACCACATATGAAGGAGAATATGCAGTGTTTGGCTCTCTGTTCTTTTGAGAGATCACTTAGTAGGATCTGCTACAAGAATTGCTTATCAAACTGAAAATTTTGTCATGGATTCTGTAAATCAATTAAGTTTTCTCTTGGGTTCTCTAAGTATATGATAATTGTTGTCCACTTATAGTGATGATATGACTCCTTTTTCTAGATTTATTTCTTTTGTATCTTTTTCATGTTTTATTGCTGTAGCTAAAATATGAGCACTGTATGAATAAGATATACGAGAGTACACATTCCTTACTTAAATTTTTGAGATAACGTTCACCATTTTTTGAAAATTTATTATAAAGTTGGTTAAAGGTGTGTCATGTATAGATTTTATTATGTTCAGATACGTAGAATCTACTCCCAATTTCTTCAGGACTTTAATCAGTAAAGTCTACTGAACTTGAAAAAAATATCTTGTTGGCTGGAGAGATTGCTCAATGATTAGGATCCTTGAAATGTAAAACCTAAGGACCCAAGTTCTATTCCCCAGCAACCAATGCAAAGCCAGATTCACAAACAGGGCTTGTGCATCCTAAGTTTGCAGCAGCTAGACGTCCTGGTATGACCATTCATTCTTTATCTCTCTCTCTCTCCCTTTGCCAATAAATAATATTTTGAAAAAATGCCTTGTTTCCATTTAGAAGATCATTGAGTTTCTATACTTGTATATTTCAATGGTATACTGCATTTATTGGATATGGTTTGTCAGTATTTTGTTGATTAAATTTGTGTTTCTGTCTGCCTAGGACAGTGTTCTTTATTGTTCCTACTTTTTCTGGTTTTTGTATCATAATACTACAGTTTAACAGTTTGAGATATTGGTGTTCCATGTTCCTTAAAAGCGTGATGGAAACTGACAATTAAACCATCTGTTCTGAGACTTGCTTTACTGAATTTTAATCGGTTTTAATCTCATTACTTGTTGTGAGTTGTATAAAAAGTTTATATTTTGTGGAATTAATTATGATACATCATATGAGTCTAGAAATATATACATTTCTTCTGCCTTCAAGATTTTGTTGATCTATTTTCAGAAAGTATGTTTTAATTGTCTTCTGGATTTAATTGAAGACAAATATAATGGCTGCCTTTAATTTGTAATTTTTAAAGTAGTTCTTTATTACTTTTTATATGGGTTTTCAATTGTGTTAATTATTATATTAACTAATATTAGTTTAATTTATTTTATGTCTTTTCTCTCATTAATTTGCAATACAATCTTCATTACTTATTGTCAAATATTTGGGCTTCTTGTTTTTCTGTACACACACACACACACACACACACACACATACACACACACACACACATACAAACATATACTTCCCTCTAGCAACAAACTTGGTCACATCACAGAAGTCCTGATAGTTTGTGGTGTTATTAAATACAAATTTAAAAAACTGATAACGTCAATATTAGCAAATATGCATTGATAAAGTTAATATATTTAATCATGCTTTCTTTATACTGATCAAAAACATGGGTGGTGAATATCCCAATATCAGATACATAGAGATAAAACAGTGACAAAATTTACAAGATTTTGAAATATTACAATGGTATGTTATAAACCAGTTTTGGATCTTAAATTTACTGCTTTGGTGAACTAAATATCTAAAACATGCAATTTTTAACTCTTATTTAAAATGAAATAGGAAACATATCTGTTAAAATTGTTGGCATTGGGTTAAAATCCTTCCCACCAAGAATGGCTTTTTTCAAGCAAAGCCACTGAATATTCTGTAAGAGATAAAACCTCTTCAATACAACCTCCTGTAGCAAGATAACACAACATAGGCTCTTCCCCCCTACCTGATGAACATTAACACAACCTCACAGATACACACAGTGCTTCAGGGAAGACGGCTGCATGACATTAACTGACATGAATACAGATGTGTCACTGACATGGAAGTCATAATAATATAAAGTCATAATTGAACTTACATACTAACACATGCTTTGCCATGAGCTTGGTCGTTGTTCTACATATTTTATTATGTGTGCCTATGTGGGCCTGCTAATGTGTATGTGCTCTTGTAATATGATGTGCTTATACACATGAGTGTGTATGTGTGCATGTGTGTGTACCTGTGGAACCTAATGGATGACCACGGGTGTCATTCATTTTAGGTATTAACTTTTTTTTGAGACAAAATCTCTCATTATCTAGAACTAGCCAATTTGCTAAACAGACAGGACAGAGGGCACTAGGGAATCTCTTGTGTGCCTCTCAAGCCTGGCATTAAAAGTGCAAAACTTCATACCCATCATCATATCATTGATATATAATCTGTGGGTTAGATGCAGGTCCTAATACTTGGGACAGAAGTATTAATAACTGAGTTATCTTCAGCCCAAGCTGTCCATGTTAGAAAGTGAGTATTCATTATGCAAAGAATAATATATTTAAATTGAGTAAGATTAAAATTTCAACTAACTTGGTAGCACACGTATCATTTTATCACTTGTTTAGTATAGGCGAAAGGACCAGGAATTCACATTGATCATTGCCAACAAAGTAAATTGAAGGCTAGCTTGTGCTACATAAGATTGTCTTAATTTAAAATAAAAAGATTAAAAAATATATTTGTAAATATGAAAAATTCTAATGTGAAATACAAAACAACGATATTTCATAAAATTCTTATAAACTATCAATATAAATAGCATATCTGTAAGTATTAAGTATTATATTTGTTTTAAAAGATCACCTAGAGCTGGAGAGAAGATTTAGTGGTTAACAGCTTTTGGTAGCAAAGCCTGGTGGCCTGGTTTCAATTCTCCAGGGCCCATGTTAATCCAAATGCACAAAGTTTTACATACATCTTGAATTTATTTTCAGTGGCCACAGGATTTGGAATGTCTCTCTGTCTCTCTGTCTCTGTGTCTCTGTATTTGTCTCTCTCCTTGAAAATAAATTATACATAAAAATATGTTAGAAAGTTTATCATTTAAACACTTTGGATAAATACTATCTTGTTTCAAAACTAGATATGATTTAGTTAAATGGAGATTTCAAAATCACTAAAATTTACAATTATTTATAATATTTCCAAACTAAGATATTCAAAATGACATACTTTTGACAAGAAGAATGCAGAATATATTTAGAGAAATTTGATTGCATAAAGCATGTATTTCAATATATATTTACTCTATTTACATACACCTGCTCCTGTATAAACATTAGTGGTAAAACCAAAACAAATATTTCATTATTTTTACTTAATCTTTCCAAAAGTATATTAATAGTTCCACTGGTAAGGTATTGAAATAAAGTAGAAAGATATCAGTAACATTTCTATGACAGCTTCATGGAAGAATATTAAGGCATCTGTGGGTTATTTTCCTACATAAAAGCTCTCTCATCTACTTAAAAGCTCCCTCATTTAATTTGAATTCATAAGGATTTAGCTGAATAGTTTCAGTAAAATATTTAATGTCATCCTATTCGAAGCAACATATTTTATCAAAGTTTTATAACTTTTATTGCATTTTGTTGTCAAAGTTTCTTGAGGTTTTCTTCAACTTTTAGTAAAGCACCCTGCAATATTTTTTGAAGATTAATGCTTTTGTAATCATTATATTAATACATTTTATAAGCTCAACAAGGTAATAAACTTGCTTCAAAAGAAGGAAGATCCACAGAAGACAATGCTATGACATTTAACAACCACATTTTCTGATCACTGGCTTACTATTTGAAGTCCATTGTTTAGTATTAATTTAATGATCGGTTCAAATACTACATGAACTTAACATTCTTGTAAATACATGAATTAACTTTTCCATTTTTATTAATTCTTTGGAATTTAGGAGACAATAATACTATTCCAAGTTAAACTTATGGAATATATTTGTGTGTGAGTGTGTGTGTGTGTGTGTGTGTGTGTGTGTGTGTGTTTGTGTGTATGTGTGTGTGTGTGTGTTACTCACTTTTGGTCTATAACTGAGTGGGGGGCAGGATGCAACAGGGCTTCTTGCCACTGCAAATGAACTCTAGACACAAGTTCCTTTGTATATGAGTACTGGGAAATTGAACCCCGGCCACAGGCTTTGCAATAAAGTGCCTTTAAACCATTGAGAAATCGCTGCAGCCCAATAATTATATTTTTGATTATGTCAAACTTGCTTTTTAGTCTTTTCTTGTTAATTAAAGTTGATTCAATATAATATTTGTCTTATTTTATTTAAAATAACTTTATTTTCTATGATATATGAAATAAACATTGTAAATATGCATGCTTATAGAAATACAATATTTCTGGAGGAGTAGAGAATATAATTTTTTTAAATTTTTTTTAAATTTTATTTATTTATTTTCAAGCAGAGAGAGAGAGAGAGAGAGAGAGAGAGAGAGAGAGAGAGAGAGAGAGAGAGAGAGAGAGAGATTACCAGGGCCACCACCTTATGGGTCTGGCTTATGTGGGTCCTGGGGAATTGAACCTGGGGCCTTAGGCACTGGAGGCGAGTGCCTTAACTGCTGAGCCAACTCTCAAGCCCGAGAATATAATTTCTTAAGAATAATAGAACGTTAATAAAATATTGATGTCAAAGTTTACTAATATGGCATAATGAATGCTATAGAAATTTAATTATTGCCCATGTATTCATGCACATGTAGCTTGGAGTTTAGTATGGGTGGACGGACAGCTTAGACATTAGCAGTCCATGTGCCCAAGGATTGATAAATGTGTTCTAACAGGCAGAAAGGCACTCAAGGGCATGAAAAATGCTCAAAAAACAATAAATATCAGAAACGAAGCAAATTGACCTAAGTTCTGCTCTCATTTCATTCATTATAATGTTGCCATATCCTACCAGGCTGCCAGAGACAAGAGACTACAAGCAGGGACTGGGAATGTAATGATATTGGAAGCATGTGACCTCCCACTTCTCTTATAATTAAGTAGAGAGAAGAAACAATACTGTTAGAGAGTCTAGTAAAGGTAGTCACATAGAGATTGCTTAGGTTGGATTAAGAGAAATGGGGATGGGAAAATAGAGCCAAGAACCATTGACATATGAATTATGGTATTTTTCACAGGGCTTTTGGTTCAGTCTTGAAATTAAATGATCTTTAAACTGCCAATCAGCAATCTAAGAAGATCTGATATTCCTCTATTTCTATTAAATAAAAAGAAGGAAGCTGTATGTATTTATTTGTCTACATAACCAATTTAAGCATTTCAAGGAAATGTTTGTGCATTTATACTGAGAATAAATGCAATGAATACAATAATATGGCACAAAATAGTTAAACTTCCAAGCTGCCCCAAAGTTTACCATCATAGTATTTTTCCACCAGGGGCATTAATAAATGCATAATAACTAGGAGGATCACTTAATCAATTGATTTTCCAAATAGAGAAGTAAAACAAAATTAATAATTTAGAAGGGAAGAAAAGAATTTTCTAAATGATTTAGGAGACTTACAGTCCTGAGAGCATCACATATTGGAGCAACATAGACAAGTCACTAATGGACACTGAATATTTATGTATTCATAGAATGATCTTGGAGTCTACTTGTTATGAAAACAACCTGTAAGGATCCATTAGTATAAAATAATATCATGGAAAATTGACTAACAAAATTTTATAATTTATTAAAATAAAAAAACCCTCAGATAGAAGAAAATAAGAGTTTCTGTTTTCTACATGGCTGATCTATCTCCACCCACTTCCATTTATATACATACAAATATCCACTAAATGTTAGGATGTGCATATGATAAAGAAACATGGGATGCTTGTCCTATGGTGAGGAGAATCAAGACAAGTGAATTTTGTCTAAAAATGACAGCATGAAATCTCAAATTTTTTATATTAATTTAAAAGATTAAAATAATTTAAAATGATACATTTACTATTATTTCATCTGAAAGTGGAGAACATGATAATGAGGGGAAATAAACAATGTCTGAAAGAAAGAAACCATGTTTCAACTAAGGTTAAAGACTCCAGTGTCTTCATAGGCTGGACAAGTTTCCTTGCTTTCTTAAGAAGGACAAGAGGTGTCAGAACACAATTCAAGAAAGATTTTTCAATATCATGGATAACACAATGAGATATATTATCTAAAACAACTTTGTTCACCATTCCCAACACTTAAATGAGAATGAAAGGAAAACCTCTAAAACACATTTCAGCACTTGAGAAAAGGGTTTATGAATGTTGATATGAATTATATTGACAATACAAAATTCTACTCCTTTATGTTTCAAAAAGCTAGTTTTATAGCATTCAGCATTTTTAAGATCTATGTCAACTTTGAAAGAGTACATAATTATGTTTACATTCAAAAGGAACTGAAATTTTGAAGAAAATATTAATTCATCTTCCAGTGTTCTTTTCCATTATATTTTTCATACCATATTTGCTAAAAGTAGATATTAGGCCTTGAAGTTATTTTCCATATATCTATTATTCATTTCTATATGCATTGTGGTATATATATATTCCCACATTTAAGTGAAAATTACAAATCTACCTACCTAATTTCTGGTGTTCAGAACTCAGTGGTAATGTTGTCTTTTGTTAATGCAATTACCAAAGCTTTCCCCCAAGTGCTTACATTCTATTCTAGTGATAATTGTACCTAAGAGCTCTTAATTCAAAATAAGTGGAATTTTAGACGTTTTTTCTTCCAGATGAAATGTAAAAGCTATTTAGCATTATTGAATTTAAGTTTAGAATTGCATGCTGACATGCATATATATGTCTGCATTTGGAGGTATTGATTTTCACTTATATATTAAAGTTATTTTCTGAACGGATATGTAGGCATTATGTGATTTGTGATCAGAAACATATCTATGAGAAAAAGATGAGTGCCATATATCCAGAGGGATTTTCTAATCCCATGTGTTATTCCTTATTTTATAGCAATATGTAATACTTTATAAATAGACAATAATAACATCAATAATTATCAGATGGATAGCATGCACTGATGGAATTCACTCATTTTATCTCAAAAATTTTAAAAAAATACATAAATGTATTTTTTAGCCTATGCTAAATTTATCTGATTCCAAACATTATATTTTAAACTTTCATTTAGATTTAATTTTGTTTATTCTGGCAGCAAAGCTGATGTTAAGTGTCAGACTCTTACTGACTTGAATATTCTAAGCACACATCTTTAGACACCTCTAAGCAGACAATCCTTCATTACAGGTCATTCCGATGCCCTAAGAAGATGAATATAGGCAGAATTCCAGAGGCGAGTAGAGGACAGGAAGAAAATAATGTAGTTATAGAGAGTTCAGGGCTCAAAATGTTTATGAATGCAACTGAATACAAATTAGTATACACTTTTGTCAAAAGAGGAAATTAGCCTAAAAATCAACTTTAAAATAAAGTTGGATGAATTATAGGATTTCATTCTAATGGGAGGCAGTGTCCACACAATATTATTTGTTTTAAATCTTACCATCTGCTAAGCAAATATGTGAATGCACTATGTTAAGGGGAAATTGTATTGCAACAAAGAATTGGAAGGTGGAGAGTTTTAATATATTGGTTTTATGGTACTGCAACTGTTTAATACCATTTTAAATATAACTTATTTAATCTTCCTTATTAATGTCTAAGAACACAAAAACAATTATTTTATTTTTTCTATATAGGTCACTATTTTATTTCATGTCATGATAGATTTACGTAAACAAATTAGAGTTTTAGGTTGGAAAACCTGGGTTCTCTTCATTATTCACCTCAGTGATCCCACACATCATCCTACTTGACACTCACTGAACTAGAGACACATTATCTTTCCTTATGTGTATTCCATGATGTGTCTTCCAATGTAATGCATCAAAACTTGTAGACAAAGACCAAAATGCAGTGTTTTATCAATCTATTCAAGGCATTTGTTGACTGATCTATATCCTTTTCCTGATGGAAAAATTGAATTTGTAGGAGGAATTAAGAGAGGATAGTGTGTCTCTTTGTGGCCATGTTATTCACATTTAAACTCCTAACAGATTTTGCTTGATATTGAATGAATCATTTCTTTGTGATCCTAATCATGTTCAATATTGCGCTAAGTGCCTCTGGCCATCTAATGAGTTCATCAATGTCTCTGTAATTCCCTCCTTATTGAAGGCCCTGAGTATATTAACATCACATTACTATAATAGAAAAGGTAACTGGTGTCCTCAGTTATATGACTTTTTGACTATCGTTCATAGAAAGAGAACTTGCAGTGGCACCTGTTTGTATTCAATCTCAAAAGTGTCTAGTCCTGTGATCTAGTCAAAAATATGTATGCAAGTTTTACATGGATACTTCAAAGATACCATTTTATATGTTCAAAGGATTAGGATAGAATAGAGTAGAATAGAAAAAAAGTAATACAGAACTGTTTGGGTCTCATAAAAGTCTTTTGTAGTCCTGAATTCATAGGAAATCTATTCTACTAATGAACACAAGATTTAAGCAGAGGCCTTACAAAGGTAGGCAATTTAATGTCTGATCTTCTGTAATATGTTACACTGTTGGTAAAATATTATGAGATGATTTAATGTAGTAGATCAAGGGAAAGCCCATAATACTGATAAATCTTTAATACATATGGACAACACCTATAATTTGTCTTTAGTAAATTAGTTCAAAATGAGTAACAATCAAATAACAAATATAGATTTAAATTTGTATAGTTTTTTTTTCCTTTGTGAAACTCTAAATATTTTACACTTGGTGCCAAATATATTATTTTCCTTCTAGATTGTATGGCATAATATTGTCCAATGTGTTTCTAGTAAGTTAAAGTCACTAGGTATAGTTTCATTTAAGAATATAATCAGAACATTTGGCATTTCTTTAATGAGCCTATATTACCTTTCTTATTCATTTAGATCCTTCCATTTTCATGTGAATATCATAATTTCATTTTTTTATTTATGAATGCAACTGGAGCTGAATACAACTCCATGTCTTCATATCTTTGTCAAAGGTTGATGGATATCAGGAATGATTCAATTTTTGTTTTTAAATATTGAGAATATAGCAGCAACAGATATGGCTGAACTACCTCTAAAGTGGATGAATTCTTTATGGTATATGCCCAGAGATGGTATAGCTGGGTCAGATGATAAAACTATATTAATTTTCACACAAGACCTGTACTGTTTTAATTCTATAAATACATCACATAGAAGAGACAATGGATGACAGCGAAAAAAAAAAAAAGGAGGCAACAAAACAGAAAAAGCACTCCATTGAAAGTGGAGCTTCCTCAGATGAATGGGTGTTTGGAAGGGGAAAAAAAACAAGATAATGTGGTGGGAATATGAGCAAATTACAGTACGTTTGAATATTAATGCTCCTAATAAAATTTTATAAATAAAAATGCAATCAGAATTTAAATTTAATCTAATGTAAATTAATTGGTTCTGATGTATAAAGCATGATTAATGAAATTTTAAATAAAAGAACATGGAAGTGGGAAGATGGCTCAGCTGTGAAAGGTGCTTGCTTGCTACACCTGCCCAACCCAGTTCAGTTCTGAAACAACCCATAAAAGCTGGAGCCAAAAAGTGTCACGTTTGCAGCAATGAAAAGAAGTATCCATTCAACAAGAAAATAAATAAAAAAGAAAGAAAAAACATACTATAGCATGATAAATATGCAATGAAGTTAAAATAATATCATACATCTACACCCATTAGAAAGTAATATAAATTTTATAGAATAAAAGCCTAGTATATTTCTATATTTCTAGGAATTACAGTAGGGTCTCTGACATTTAACATTTAAGAGAGAGGGCACTATTTTACAATATAAAGTAGGTGAAATATAATTAGTCTCACATGGCAACTCATATTTATTCTTTCTTGTGAAGATTTTTAATGTACCCTTACGCTGTCAATGTGACTAGTAAATCACATACATTGACTGCTCAGTTGACCCGATTTCCTGAGATGATATTAATATTTGGAAATGATTTATCTCAGTTGTGACAACTTGAATCTATACATGCTTAACATTCTAGAAGAAAATTAAATAAAATAATTCATATCATCTATTTTTATTGTGTGTTCCTTTTTTAAGCAAAACACTGTCAAATGGAGTATGACAGTGAGTACTACTGATAATCAGAGCTCTGTAATCTCTGTGACTGAGATAAAACTCTTACTATTAACATATGGATTAATAAAGAAGATTCGGTTTCACTTAAAAAAAAACACTATGAGGAGTGTGGTTTATGGTTCAGTGGTTAAGGGTACTAGTTTGCAAAGTCTACCGGAGTCCAACTCCCCAGAACACTCATAAAGCCAGATGCCCAAAGTGGTACAAGTGGTGCCTGTATCTGGAGTTCCTTTGCAGCCCTGGAATACCAAAGGGGGGGACTAAATAAGATTATTCCATGAATAAATTATCAGAGCATTGCACCTGGTGCTGAAGGGCAGTGTGATAGTTATAGTTGTTGTCAACTTGACCTCTTTAGTCGGCTTGGGTGGGTCTCTAAAATTTTTTGCAGGAATGCAGCCCTCTCAGTAACAGGCAGGATCTAAGGGAGGCTCAGTTGAGCTAGAAACAAACATCTCTTCCTAGAAGGAGAGTTTGGGAAAGGAATTCTAGAAACTCAGGGAGTAAAAAACTCTGGGAGAGGGCTGCAAGACCCCACACTAATGGGTTAGGACCAAAGACACTGAACCAGAGAAATTGTCTTTGATTCAAGTGAGAAAGAAATATTTGACTTGAAGCCTAAAGTGACAATATATTTCTAGAGAAGGGAAAAGTCATAATATTCTATTTTCACTTTTATTTAAAAAGTAAAGATGGAAAAGCAATAGTCATGAAAACTCAAATGTTTGTGAGAGGGGCAGAGAGAGTGGAGGCAAAGAATGGGAATTTTCTAGAATTTTGATTTCTTTTCATCTGATTGCAGCAATCACCAGCAACCTCGAGCTTCATTTGGTCTTCTCCTTCGTAAAATGCCTTCAGAGCAATATCTGTAAAAAAACAACTGCAGTGCAATTGTTAGCAACTCCCTTTATCCGAAAATGTAGCAAAAGATATTGGAAGGCACTCCCACATGTAGCCTGGAAGCAAGTTCATTTCTTTGCACAGTCGTTTGCTTCACCAGAAAAAAAAAAAAATTGTCAAATCCCTGAATGAGTTCCTGCTGTTTATATTTATCAAAGGGTCAACATAAGAAAGGGAATATTTTGCTCATTACCTAGAGTTGCCAGTAAATATTATTTTCAAATTGGCAACTTATTTTACATCTGCAAGTAATGACAAGCAAAAAGATCTGCTTCCTGTGTTCTCAACAGGATGTCCTCATGGTCCATGATAAAGCCTTCCTTCTGGCTCTTCATAATGAATGGAATAGGGCCAATGGTGGGAGAAGACACACCTGCATCACTCTTCTCTGAAGCAAATCTTAATCTGCCTGCATCTGAATCACTCACTGAATGGGGACTACGTCATGGGCTGGTTCCGTTTATGTTGTGAATTCTATGGTGGAGGTGGAAGTACACCCTACAGAGAAATCACACCTCTTGTTTTGCACACAGAAAGTCAGAAAAGAAAATGAACTATCCCTTTGTTTTATATCTACAAACTGGTACAAATTCTAAAGAATACAGAAACCATGTATAACACTTGCTCTGTGTCTCCTTTCAGAGACCTGACTAACCAACCTTTCAGAAAACTAGCTTAATAGTTAGTAATAATAGTCACATGTAGTTCCAGCTGATAGGCGATGTTTAGGCAGCAAACAAATATAAGTCACAAAGTGTCTAGAACCAATGTCTTCTCTGATTAAGAAATTTTGATGGAAATCTTAATGATCAGAATATGTGTGATTTAATAGGTCCTGATGGTACTGGCTTGCCAGCACAGCTTCTTGGGATTATGATTGAGAGAGGATAGTAAATTCAAGACCTGTCTGAGCAATAGCACAAGTAAGCAAATCTGGTTGAAATAGTGAGACCCCGTGTCATGGTTTAATCCAGTGGTCTCCCAGAAACAAATGAATGTGTTCTGATTGACGAATCCTCAGCTGATAGCAGTTTGGGTTTTACAGCCTTGCTCTAGCTGTGTTGTTGGGGCTGGGTTTATGGGGTTGTAAACCACTTTCCCCTTGCCAGTGTTTGGCACACCTTCCTGCCATTGTTTGCAGTGCTGTGGTGGAGGTGATGTTCACCCCTCTGCTCATGCCATCATTTTCCCTGCCAGGATGGGCTCTCCCCTCTAGTCCATAAGCCTAATAAACCCATTCCTCAACAAGCCACTTTTATTTGGGTTCTTTTTGCGCAGCAACTATAAAGCTGACTGCAACACACTGTCTCACAATACAAGAGCCCTCGAAAGGCCCTGAGATGTGGCTCACTGGTAAAAGGCTTAGTTAGCAAAGGCAGTAACTTAGGCTCGGTCATCAAAACTGAATGACCAAACAAAACAAATGAAAAGCAAGAATATGTGTGCCTTAATGTTGTCATCCTACATTATTATATGGAGTTGGCCAATGTAACATAAAAAGGCAAGTATAAAGTGATATATTTTATATTTTAATATAATTTAAATTTTATTTTCCCTTTTTTCTTTCCTAAAAACAAAACCCACTTTAGACCAAGCTGACCTGGAACTTGTTCTGTGGCCCAGGCTGGCCTTGAGTTTACAGACATCCTCCTACCTCAGCCTTTCTAGTTCTGGCATTAAAGGCATATATACCACCACACCCAGATAAACATTATTAAATGCTTTTTTTTTAAAGTAGCATAAAATAAAGCCAAATATTTTATTGTGTTCACCAATGTTAAAGGATAATTTTAAGCACCCATGCCATTAGCATTGTTTACAGAGTTTTCCATCTTTCCCAGAGAAACCGTGAAGCTCTAAGGAAAAATATGAAGTCATATGTGACGACAGAGGTATCACTAAATGTTAGCTCGTGTATTTTATTTTGTTCTTAGTATTTGTATTCAACATCTGCATTAGAAGAATAGAAACATGGTAAAAATGTCATGCCAATAAGAATGGACTCTTTTTAGAATTAATTAATTTTATTTGCTTTTTTTTCTTTATTGTTCATAATAATTTACATTGTTTAGTGGGCCAACCATGAGTTGTTATCCCCAATTCCCTGTTGCTCCCCTTCCCCATCCCCAGTCATTAATAAATAATAAAATATTAATTCTACCTTTAAGAAAAATACTTTTAATATTGTATGTTTTTTTGTAAATGCAAAATTATTCTTTGGTGTTTGACTTAGGGAATACATATGCATATTAAAATGTTTATAAGTGGTCAGTAGCTTTCCAAATAATGTAAGACAGTATAATGTTGGGTGTTAATGCTTATTCTGTCACATTGTTAATGCCATTTCATTTCAAATAAATTCATATGGTATTATTTTAGTTTAAAGGGGAATCTAATTATATCTTGTTGAATATAACTTGTTTGAGCCACCATGATTGGTTTTATGCAGGGCTGGGAATTGAACCCAAGGCTTCTTTTACGCTAGGCAGGAATTTCCCAACTGAGTTAAATCTCCAGCCCATTTTTTCCCTTTATTAATTTACCTTGTTCTTATATGATATCCTGAGAACTTTCTTCTTTTTCAGAAAACATGACATCATAATAGATATTTTTGAAAAACAAGCAAAAGTAAAATACTAGAATCAGATAAATTATTTGTAAAATGAGTGCCAACATACTTAAAATTCATAATACTTAGTCAATAAAGGTTTTCTAAAAGAAAGAAAATTTATCAGGGACTTTGCATGTAGAAAATTATTTTTTTTCTTTGTTTGTTTGTTTGTTTTGTTTTTGTTTTGTCTCACTCTTGTCCATGTGGACCTGGAATTTCCTATGAAGTCCCAAACTGGCCTTGAGCTCACAGTGACTGATCTACCTCTGCCTCTTTAGTGCTGGGATTAAAGGCATTTGCCACCATGCCCAGAAAGTTATTTTTAAAAAATTCCATCTATTTTCCAACACTAAACATTTTCTATAATTATTTTATAAAGTAACATAGGGCTGGAGAGATGGCTTAGCGGTTAAGGCACTTGCCTCCAATGCCTAAGGCCCCGGGTTCAATTCCCCAGGACCCACATAAACCAGAACCACAAGGTGTTGGCCCTAGTGCTCTCTCTCTCTCTCTCTCTCTCTCTCTCTCTCTCTCTCTCTCTCTCTCTCTCTCTCTGCTTGAAAATGAATAAATAAAAATATATTTATAAAAAGTAACATAAATTTAGCAAGTTACCATGAATTTATTGTATTATAGTTTCTGTGAGTCAGGAACCCAGGTATTCTAGGGTCTTGTTATTGGGTATCACTAGTATAAATGAAGACGGCCTAGCTGTTTCTAAGGTGCCTCTCCCAAGGTCTCTGTTGACTGACAGAATGCATCTTGTCCTCACAATTCTTGAATGAAGCCCTCATTTTTTCCTCTAATGATTTCAGCCTACCTTAACCCAGCAGTAAAGAACATTGGA
>PVHP010013528.1:0-40608 GCA_004024765.1 Zapus hudsonius | reverse complement strand
CTTTTTTTTTTTTTTTTACTTCTTTTAGAGGGAAGGTCTCACTATCACCCAGGCTGACCTGGATCTCACTCTGTAGTCCCAGGCTGGCCTCCAACTCTCAGAAAAGCCTCCTATCTCTGCCTGCTGAGTGCTGAGATTAAAGATGTGTGCCACCAGACCTGGTCTCACTGCTTACTTTTATAAATAAAGTTTTATTGGAACATAGGACAGAACCACATCCATTTGTTTATATACTTGTGCAACAGTGGAAGAGCTGACTAGATGGCCTGCAAAGCCTAAAATGCCCAGCAGCTGACACTTTAGACAGCAAGATGGCCAACCCAGGCCCTGCAACGTCCTCGAGAGAAGAGAACGTCAGGCAGATCTGCTCCCATCTGTGCTCTGCTCTTGGCTACACAGAGCGCTGTTCACCGCCAAGCAGCAGCCTGGGCTGGTTTCCCCCAGATAGGGAACTAAGGAGGCTGGTGAAGAGCTGGTTTCCCTACATCCCGTATTCACATGGGAAAAGACCTAGTCAACAATATGCAAGTTTGGGACCCCTTTCTTTTATGAAACAAAAAAAGTATCTTGTTCTTGAAAGGGATTGGAGAAACATATTATACTGATGGACCATTGATTGCTACATTCTGTTGTTCTTTTTTAAAATAAATTCTGTAACATTTCTACCCAAGAGATGGTCTTCCATCTGCCCAGGTCACAAAGAAAGACAGATTTGCTCTGAAATCAGTATGCTTCTTAAACACCCAGAGCAGACCGTTAAGGCCAAGCCCAGGACCAGGATCTGTGAGTCAAAAAAGAAAATTAATTCAGACTCCTTATGTGCTTGGTTCCGATTGGGCTGGACCATTTTCATCCCTGAGGTTCAGCTTTTCTAATTAACTATTAATGAGGGGGCTGTAATTTATTGAATAGGGCGAGGTAAGCTAGCTGGGCCTGGAGTTATGTTTCCTGAGGGAAAAGAAAAGTTATGAAATAAATCATTCCCTCTTTAATTAGCAGCTTTGGCTAGCCTACTTGAAATGACGGGGCAAAATGGGCGAAGACGCCAGCAGTTTAGTCAGAAACCCAACATGGGTCTCATTTACTATTCACTGAGAGATTTATGTAGCTCTGGGCGAGTGTGGGGAGACCTGCCTCCATTCCTGGTACACTGGAAAGAAAATTCCCTCTCTGCCTTGTCTCCCGCCAAGCGTGAGAGCAGGCTTTCTGCTGTGTACGCCAGGCTTGCCTTCCAGTGAACAAAGCCAGAGGACGCTGGAGAGGGGCAAGGATCGGGTTCCAGCTTTCTCTCCTTCCACCACCTCTAATAGGAATGGCTTTTCTTCTGTCATTTTCACTGTCCGGGCTGCTAGACATGGCTGTGTTCCAGCTGCATGCACAGAGCTGTGCAATATGTTGAACATATGTACATACGGTCTGATGCTGGTCACATTCCCTAAGTACCTACTGGAATGGGTGGGAGTGTGCATGGAGGCCGGAGGAAGCCTGGGACGTCCTCCTCACCCACATATTTCCTTGAGACAGTATCTCCCTCTGAACCCAGGGATGCCATATTTGGGATCCCAGTGATTCTCCAGTCCTTGGTTCACAAAGGACTCATGTTACAGATGTGCATGGCCCAGATGATTATTTGGATGCTGGGAAATTGAAATCAGATGGTCTCGTGATTCTTTGGCAAGAGCTCTCACCCACTTAAGCCATTTCCCCAGACCCTTATAAATTCACTTTAATTTGTTCACCATACTAGTTAGAGTAATGGAAATGATCATTACACTACATGGATCATGGCCAAAAATTCCAAAGGACTTTGGCCCTTGCCTCTGCAACCCTGGAAAGTGCAGAGTGACGGGCTCCTCCTGATCTCTATCCTCCTATGTCTCAGTAGAGACAATTAGCGTTTTCCAGGGACAGCCTGCTCAACCTGGGCTCCCAACTGCTAACCCAAGAAAACCATGAGAGTCCTCCACTCGTGGCAGCAGACACGGTTTCCTGCCTCCAAGAGTAGCTCAATCAGCTTTGTGGACCCCGAAAGGCTGGAAATGAGCTAAATGTGAATGATCAAAAAGCATGTGGATTAGGTTGTCTTGAGAATACACACAAGTTTAACAGAAAGTGAATTCGCACCCAAGCATTTTGTTTTCCTGGTTTTCCTATCTGGACTTCAAACCTCAACACAATCCCGTGAAGGCATGGGGTAGGCCCCGGCCAGGGATTTTGAAGCTATTGACATGGGTTTTATTAAAATAATATTTTCCCTGTCTCCTCATTTGAAGGGTTTTGTGAGGGGCATCTCCAGAGGAGTCTTCTTAGTTTCTTTCCTATCGTGGGAAAAAGAAATCCCCCCAATCATAAATCAGAGGAATCAAGGAAACCCAAGTTAACTCCTTTAATCTAGCCTTAAACAAAATCCTCTCCCTCCACTCCTTGTTTTATGAAGAAAAAAGCAAAAACGTTCTGAGAAGCCCTTCCTGCCAGTTTCCATTGGGCCTCGGGTTTCTCTTGGTGTTGACCCTATTCGTTTCTCTCCCCAAATCCTTCCCCTAACGCTCTCGTCCCTGGATAGAGGCCACTGTGCCACCTGCTGCAGAACAGACTGCTCGTAAACTACACAGCCATTACCCTGGGCCTTACTTGTTCTAAAAGGTGTCGCGGATTCCTGCCTCCTAATAAGGAAAGGAAGGAGAAACACACATAAATTCTCTCAAGGGAGGCAGACGGCCCGAAGCTATGTGCGACAGCTGCACAGAGCATAACACGGTGTGGGAAGGCCACCCGAGGCCAGGCACTCTCCCTGCCTGCCACATGCGCTGGAATTGGGAGATTGAATAAAAAACAGTATTGATAATGGGAAAGAGCATTCTTGGATCCATCTCAACATTGGTTTGCTTGTTTGCATGTTTACTTGTTCATTTTAACTGATCTCTCTTTCTCTTTCTCTCTCTTCTCTTCTTTTTAAGTCTAAACAGTACAAGTTTTGACCCAAAAAGGAAGCATTTACATTTTTTTCTCCAAAGTCCTGATGCCATACAAAGTCTGTCTCCTTATATGGAAGGTTGCTCAATTTGTGACACTTACTCTTCTCACCCACTTTCCATGCTTCCTTCCTTGTTTGCTAGAATTTTCTTTCCTAGCACCATTTGGAAATTTGTTAGAGATGTGCTTCTTCATTTATCCACAGTGACTGCAGAGAAAGAATTCAAGACTCTGCTTGAGATGTCATTAGTCAGCCCCCCTGAGGTTTTATGGGCTTAAAATCCCTGAGAATATATAGGACTGGAGCTTTAAGGTGACCCCAGAGTCCAGGGTAGCAGATAGGAATTTGTTGTATATTCTAATTTTGTCCAATTTCACATTTTTGCTTTGCTCATTAATCCTGAATGTCTCCTCCAAGCTAGCTAGTTTTCCACAAAGAATGTGTTCCATACTTTGTCACAATATTCTGGCATTGAGAAGTTACTTTGGGGGATCCTTTGTGATTCTGATTTTTGTTTTAGTTTTGAGGTAATTTGTTTCATCAAGCTTTGCACAAACAGATGCTAGAAGACTAAATTGCAGGAGGGTCCCTCCCTTATTCATAGAAACGCAGAACTCCACAGAATTCAGGATCATCCTTAGACAACAGAAAGTGCTTTCTTTCCTCCCTGCTTTGGTCACTTTTAAAAACGTTTTTACTGTGCCAAAATATAGCATCAAGGGGCTGGAGAGATGGCTCAGCAGTTAAGGTGCTTTCCTGCAAAGCAGAAGGACCTGAGTTTGATTCCCCAGTACCCACATAAAGCCAGATATACAAGGTGGCACATGAGCCTGGAGGCTCTGGCATATCCATTCTCTCTCTCTCTCTCTCTCTCTCTCTCTCTCTCTCTCTCTCTCTCTCTCTCTCTCTCTCTCTCTCTCCCTCAGCATCTTTCTCTGTCTCTCAGATAAATAACTAAAATATTTTAAAAACTATATATAAATCAAATAAATGCTCCTTCCCCATACAGAAAGGGACCCTTTCTATTTCCACCACAAACTTAATCCCAGAAAATAGGAAGTCAGACCTGAGCTCACTTTCTAGTATCTTACCAGGCATTGTGTTTTGTTTTGTTTGTTTGTTTGTTTCCATTTCTCTATTTCATGCCACCAAGAAAACCAAACTACTTTAGAGTTTCACACTTGTCTATGGTCTATGGTCTACAGACATTCATGGTAGGAATAAAATAGTGAAAAAGCCTAAGCCCAGTGGTCGGTGTCATGTCCATAACAGCTTTATATGGATAGAAGTTTTAATCTAAGTACACAGTTTAGGGGAAACCCCAGAAATATTTGCTAAAAAGATATATACGGCTAGAGATATAGCTCAATAGTAGAGCACTTGGCTAGTGTACATAAGAGCCTGTCTTCAAACCCTATCACAAGAAAAAAATAAAATAGGGATCAGGAAGAAGGTTCAGTGGACAAGGCACTTGCTACACAAGCATGGAGGCCTGAATCTGCATCATCAGCACCCATGAAAAAGCTGGCTCTACAGTAGGCACCAATCCCATTGCTGGGAATGTGGAGCTCACTGCTGACCAGTCTAGCCTAACCAGTGAGCCCCAGGTTCAATGAGAGACCCTGTCTCAAAAATTAAGGAAGGGGGGGGGCATGCACACACAGGAACACACAGAGACAAATAAAATAAAAATAAGAAAATGTTCTATGCTTGATTTTATACCTACACTTTAGGCAGTTTCCCTTTAGAAATAAAATGCCACAACTTATTAGTATTCATTTATTATCGGTATTACATTTATCTGTTATCTATTAATACACACATACAAAATACGCATGTGCATTGCATATTCGTGTATTGCACTGTCTACAGATCAAAGTCTGGTAATGATTTGAATTGCCAACAACAGAGAAAGGCTGGGAAATGGAGGCACAGATCCTTTCAATGTGTCCCTGGCGTATCGTGAGATGAGAGCCTAGATATAAATGATCATCATCTGTACTCCACATGAAACATTTCCCTTTAGGAAGCATCCTATTATCTTAATTTATACTGATAAAATTATCTTTTGTGCATCCTATGTAAAGATGCAAGGTTTAATTTGAAAAACACATTCCTACCAGAGGATGGCCTCTTTGGAGCAGGAGCGCAGCTGAGGAGGGTGACAGACATCTCGCCTGTATTTGTAATATTTTATTTCCTAAAGTGGATGGTTGCTTTAAGGATTATTTTATTATATAAACACCTATATTTCTGAAGTATTTAATAATTTTTATAATATTCTATTTATTTATTTGCAACAACAGAGAGAGGGGGAGAGAGAGAATATTGGCATGCCTGGGCCTCTTGCTATGGCAAAGGAACTCCAGACACATGTCCAATCTGTGCCTGCGGCTTTCTTTGGGTCCTGGGGAATCAATGGAACAGCACGCTTTGCAAGCAAGCTCCTTTAACTATTGAGTAATCTCTCCCATTTCATAATTTTTTGAAGGATTGTGGAGGTCATTACACTACCTCATGATCATCATAGAAGCAAAGAACATGTCACAATGTCCTCCAAGACATCACAGTGAAGGTCCACATATAGATCTCCTTTCCATCCTCCATGCCAAAGCCGTTTCAGAGAAATGAATAGACTTAATTTTAATAATTACAGCATAAGAAATTTAGTTATTATTTTCTAAATTTTATTTGTTTTTAATGGATGCATAATTTCACATATGTATGGGCCACAATATATTATCATATTGTGGCACCTGCTTATACTCTGTAATGATAAAATAAATATAAGTAATATATTCATTGCCTTGAACATATTCAAGCATTTATCAGTTTTGTTAGGGAGAGCATTCAGAATCCTATCTTCTAGTTTTTTGAAATATACACTACAATGTTAACTATTATCTCTCTGGTATTCAGTAGAATACAGACCTCATTCCTCTATCCAACTGTGGTGGTTTGAATAATGTCCCCCCAAAAGAATTAAAGGTTTATTAAAATTGTAAATTGTCTCCAGCCAGTTCTGGCTAGAGGAAGTGTGTCACCTTGGCCAGATCCTAGGGTTCAGCCCTAAGGTATTTCTGGGGTGGGTCTGGAATTCTAGCTATACATATGCAAAAAGCAGTCTCAGCTCAAGCCTGGAGGTCCTCTTGTTTGCTAGAGTTTGGAGTGTGCTTGCTTGAGATGCTGGTGGTGGGCTTCTGTCTCTGTCTCTGCTTGCTTCTGTGAAAGGGGGCCAGCCTTTCCTTAAATTCCCCTGGGTCTGTTCCTTCAATAAATATTTTCCTCCCCAAATCGTGCCTGGTTTGGAGATTCATCCCAGTGGCATGTGGCTGACTCGGACACCAACTATAAATGTGTATCAGTTGACCAACCTCTCCCCCATTCCTTTCCCCTTCCTAGACTCTGGAAGCTGATAGTCTCTGTGCTCCCATGTGAGCATGTTTTAGATTCACAAGTGAGCGAGCTTGCATGGAATATTAACAAACCTAGAAACTCTCAGCAACAAAAATGCATTCCTGTCACATGCAGCCACGTGCATGTACCTTCAGGATAGTATGTTAACTGAAACGGGCCAGGTTTAGAAGACCTTGTATGATCCACGTCAAACACAGGTCATGCTGCTCTTTGCTCACAATGGACAGTGTTAACATCTCCTAGGAAGATTTGCTAACAGACTCTCTTCATATCATATCTAGGGACGGGCTGAAGAGAAGGGCTGTCCCCTGATTCTACCACAGTGATATAGAGGAAACGTTTACCCCATGTTATAGGAATTGGAGACAAGGGCAAAAGGGTGCCAAATTCTTCCTCTCTCGGTGATGTTTGTCTGAGCAGATACACAGAGCCAAAGTGACCTGGGGTGACTGCAGCTTGCAGGAGGCACAGCCGTTTCCATTATGTCACACCACACCATAAATTTCAGGGGCCTCTTCCCAGCTCATTGGAATTAAATCATCATAAAATACCAGCCAGCTTAACTACATTTAATTTCTTAAACTTTCTCCTGTGGGAGGAAACAAGACACAATTGGGCTTTCTCTTGAAATATTTAGGATAGTAGTAGAGTGTTAGAGTAAGTACTGTTCCTAGTTAGAGGAAACTTCATTGCTGGGTGATAAAGGAAAGCCATTTGCTCTAAGGACAAGCAAGCCATGGGTCTCGGGAACAAGCTTCAACATCTAGACTGTGTGGCTAAATCACTCAGAATAGAACATGGTTAGTTCCAGCAGAGTTAGAAGAAGTCATCTAACAAGCTCACCGTAGCTAAATCTATCTGTCATGTTATTTTGAAAGCCCTGTAAGACCATGGAGGTCTTTCTTGTGCTGTGAAATGCTAAGAGCTCCTATAGGAAGAGCTAGTTCTTCTGCAAACGCTGTGGGTTGAGCACAGAAACCGGCAGATGGTTGGAATTCACATAGAGATAGGTGGATGCATCCTTTCATGATAAAGCAACATTGATCATTAGGTGGCATAAAATGTTCCAGACGTTTCCATGAGTTTATATTACTTCCAAATCACATCAGTGTCCCAAACAAACTACAACACTTCTGAAACTGGAGACATGTGAAGTACAGGTAAAACAAAAATGTTCGCTATTTATGTTACTTTTTTTTAAAAAAACCAGAAGTTTAAAATGTTGCTCTCTAAATCAACAATAATTTTTTAAAGCAAATGTTTCAAACATCATTTTTACTGAGATATAGTTGACATGCACCATGAAGAAACACCTGACTTGCTGGTGCCAAATACAACCACAAAGCCTGCTGTCTCAGTCATGTATCATTGTTGACTCCTTTATCACCCCTCATAAAGAATGCATGCCTTTCACTCACTCCAGATGGCCTTTTCCTCCACCTTCTACCAGCAAAAATCTACTGACTGTTTTAAGAATTTGTATATTTGGGGTATTTTGTATAAGTGAGTTCATACGATGTGACCTTTTGACCCTGGCTTCACTTAGCATAGTCATCTTTCTCTGTTAAATTGTCTTTAGACTTTTGCAGAAAATCAAGTGAACACAACATTTAAAAGCGTTTTTTTCAGGAATTTCAATTTTATCCATTGATCTTTATTCTGGTGTCCATATTGCAGTGTGTTGATTATTACAACTTTAAAGGAAGTTTAGAAGCAAGGAAATGTATGTCTTCTAACTTTGTTCTTTATCAACATTGCTTTGAATATTAATAGACTTTTGCATTTCTGACCAATGAAGAATGTGGTTGGCCTCTGTTCTCAGTTCTCAAGAGGTAATTTCTTAGCTATTGGAAATTCTCAAGTGATAGGAGTCAAGTGATAGGTTGGCCAAAGCTCCACAACACATGATAGAGTCTTTTTATCATGTGTTGTGGAGCTTTGGCCAACATCTGAAAGTCTGTGCTGGCCAGGTGACTTGCAGAAAGCCCTGAGTTTATTTGAGGAGATGCCTCAGAGCCAACAAGATTCTACAAGGCCCATTCATGTGAGTAGAGGCTTGGGGTCATGTGATCTCTCCCAGATCTAGGGGGCTAGAGATTGAGGGTGATTGTGAAGGCAAAGTTTCAATCAGTTATTTTATCTATCTATATGTAATATATGAAATGTCATATCACTATGTAATATTATTTATTATATTTATTATATACATGGTCAGGGATAAGGAGATAGCTCAGTGATTAAAAGAAGTTGTTGCAAACCTAAGGCCTGAGCAGGCCTGAGACCACCTGAGTTTGATTCCCCAGCACCTACAATAACAGCTAAGTGTTGTCATATATGTCTATGACCCTGGTCCTGTGGGGAGCAGATACCAGGTTCAGAGAGAGACTCTATTGCAAGGAATCTTCAGATGAGCAATAGGGAAGGATATCCAAAATTCTCCTCTAAGCTCTACATAGGGTACACGCATCTGCACACACATGTGCATGCATACACTCTCTCACACACATGTGTATACATGTGTATACACCACTCCACACCACATATACTAAACACATACACAGACACACACACACACGCACACACACACACACACACACACACACACACGTGTGTGTGCACACCAAACTCTGAACTCTGACACTCAGATGAGATTCCATGGTGGGCCTTTTTGCACTGGCACATTTTGATACCTAGACAGTAGCATGTTGCTGCTAAAGAACAGATGGAATCCTCCCTGGCTGTGCTTTGCATATCATGGAAATAATTTCTTATTGTGATCGTAAAACTCATAAGTATAGCACTTCTCTGAGTCATTCTAGTAAGTTAGCAAATCTAAAGGCAGCTGTGGAAAACCTCTAAATCTATAGCCAGTTGAGCAGACTAGAAGGTCACCTCGGATCACCTTTTACTGGTGATGATGTTAGGGAAGTCTCCTAGAAAAAATGCTTTAGCCTCTAGCTCGAGTAACTGCAGCTAGAATTTCCATATTCATTTTAGGATATCTTAGCAATATCGAGGGAGAGGGGGAGGGGTAAGGGGAGGGGGAGAGGAAGACAGAGAGGGAGAGGGGAGAAAAGGAAAAGAAAAAAGTTTTGATTTTTTTTTCAGTCAGTAAGTGGTAGCATTGTTTAAATTTATTAGTCATCTGTCCATGAGAAGGGGATGCTTTTACATGTATTTAAGGTTTATTTCTTTCAGTGATGTTTTGTAATTTCCACTATATACATTTTCACCTCCTTGTTTAAAGTTATTTCTTTTTTGGGGGAAGGACATGGATGCTATTATGAAAACAATTGTCAGCACTTGCATGCGTCTTTGTTGAATTGGTGAACAAAAACTTAAAAGACAGGTGCAAAAAATAAATCCTCTTTTGCAACCCAGAGCTCATTGTTTAGTCTGACTTTTGATACATATAAGAAGGAATAAGATAAAAAAAAAGAATCCTTCCATATTTCATTTTTATACTAATGTGTAGAAATACAATTGAGTTTTGCATATTTGCCTTGCATTCTGCAACCTTGTAGAATTCACTTATTAATTCCAATAAATTTTAATGGGTATGTTGAGATTTTCTCTTTAAAATTATTGTCAACTCAGAATAGAAATAATTTTAATCTGTCCATTCAATCCAGTTTTATTTTAATTTTATTACCTAGACATTTTGTAGTACTTTGTGTCCATTGAGAAAAAGCTCAGAGGGTGTGATGGTTAAATTTTGATGTCAACTTGACCTTTCAAGTAATCTTGGGTGGGTCTCTGAGGATGTTCACAGGAAGGCAGCCTCTCAGGAGGGGGGCAGGATGTAAAAAAGTTCAAAGAAGCTAGAACTAAACATCCTTTTCTGTGTGGGCAGTGAAGGAAGGAAATTCCAGAGACTCGGGAAGCCATTAAGTCTTGGAAGGGTTGTAAGACCCCACCCTAAGGCTATCTAAAGGGGAAGAAATTCTCTCCTTGGCCCTCCTGCCTGTTTGCTGTTCTATGTGTGGTGTTGGTGATGGGATTTTCTCTCTGCTTGGACCTGTGAAAGAGTATCAGCCTCTTTCATTTTTATGGGACTTACCCTGGATCTGTAGCTTGAATAAATCATTTCCTCCCATAAACTGTGCCTGGTTTGGAGATTCATCCAAGCAGCCTGTGGCTGACTGATTCCCTCCCCCCAAGCTAAACATCCACCTTAAAAACCAGATCTTGGTCTGAGTTTTGGGCTTCTCCCATCTTGGGAGCTAGCCTGGAGCTCGGGGTTCCCCTTCTTCCTATTAAAAACCTTTTCTTTCAGAGCGGTCTCCATGGTGGTCATTGCCATTCTAACAGTAAGAAAAGAACTTCGATATAGATATTGACCACTTTTAAGCAAGCCCTGCTACCATAGCAAACGTAACAATGAGAGAATCAGCTCCTCTGCTCCAATACAACTGTTCTGAGAATCTTGCCTTGCAAAACGTTGGGCTGTTCGCTGTGCAGTGGAAGCCATTAGCTGAGAAGCGAGAAGGTGGCAGAGAAGGAGCTTATTGGAAGATGGCGCCTGCTACCCTAAGGACCACAGTTGGTTCACTTCATGAGAAGAGCTTTTATAGAAAACCAAAGGAAGTGAATAAGGTTTTATCTACAGATGGGTGGATGGATGCCAAAGCCATTTGTCAACACACACTTTGATGTTGTCTGATGGTCACCAGATGTTCTGGATCCTGAAAATCTAAAGAAAGATCACTGACTAGGTCTAATGACTGATGCTTTATGTCTTCCTTTCCTTGGGATAGCCGATGCTAGCTAGCATCTCTTAACAATTAAGCCAAGGCTTTTTAGAATTTAGAGAGGCAGGCAAAGAGAAAACAGAAACAAAAGGACAATATGCACAGGACAAATGCATGCATTAGATGACTTTGGGAATACCTCTGAGAAAGACCAAAGGAAAGAGCAAGGAGAGAGCAAGATGCTCCCCGTTTCCTACCTCCCAAGAAACTGTGCCAGCACCTTACACACAGGCATGCACACACACACACACACACACACACACACACACACACACACACACGTCATCTTTCTATCTTATCTTATCCATCTTATCTCAGAAAAGGAAATAGATTTTTTCCCCTTGTCTGACTGATCAGAATACAAAACCGCTAATGTTTACAAGGAAGCTGTCCTTAGCTTTGGACAGAGGGATGCGATTCCCCCTGCTTCCCCTCCATATCCCTGGAGGAATGTCATATGATGAAAATGCGAAGGTGAAGAGTCCCAGATTTCTCAGTGATGAGCAGAGAAAGGGCCCTGAATTAGAAGCTGTTATTTTGGGGAAGTATCATTATAGTTCAAGGAGAAATTCTTCTTTTAATTGGTGTGCTAATAAAATAAGGTCTTTATCCAGCTCCCTAGAATGCTCCTCCTAAGAGCCTTTGGATCTTGAAAGTGGTGAGTTGTCATTCTCTATGCTAAGAGTTTGATGAGTGGATGGTACCATGTGTCAAGAAGGACCAAGATGGAATTAAAAGGTTGGGACTTTGAGCTCCTGACCCCAACTTCCAGCGAGGACATGACTTAATATTTAAATTGATTTCCATTGGTCAACAATTAAATCCATCGCCCCTATTCAATAGAGCCTCCATAAAAAAACAAAAAGGACTGGTTTTGGGAGCTTCCTGATAGCTGCAGTGCCCAACCGACAGCCCTCATTCTGTACAGCCCCTCATCTTTGTCTCTTATAGCAGACTATCTTCAGCTGTTTCCACACACAACATCTTTTTGTCTGAGAAATTTTTACATGATTCTGAGTATATAGATCTATAAAATAATTATACATATCAAACATATTTACTGATCAACCATAAAGAAATTTGTTTTAAAACAATTTTTTGGTACAAATATAATTTTAACATTTATTAAAGATTATAGCCAATTTGCTTACTAAGGAGATGGATGTGCTTATTTATTGGATATAAAGAATTAAATCTTGTCTGAATATTTGATACTGCAGGACATAAAACATCGAGTTAATGCTTTAATTTCATTATCACTGTTAAGAACACAGCTTCACAAAACTATGTACAGCAAAACAGCAGAAGAGTGTTTAAGGTCATTTTAAAAATTGTCACAAATTCTGTCAATCTCATTAAACAGCTTTTTATGAAGCTGAGGTCAGCAACTTAAACAATAATTTAAAAAATCAAACAGAATTTAGCACAATGAATCCAAAAATATACTTTATAGAATAGATATGGCACGCTAAGTATTATGGCAGGACCATGTAAAGTCATTGTTTTCTATAACTAAACCATATGTTTTCCCAGAGGAGAAAATTTGCAGTAAAAACATTGCAATTCTTAACATAAAATACTCTCGCGTCTGAGCGGAGGTATTTCAGGCAATGTTTGTTGGCATTGCATGTCGAAATGGCCTGTGCCAGAAATGGCTGGGATCCATTGTGTGTTTGAGTTTCAATAAAATTTTGGTCATTGTACATTTCAAAATCTTTTACTGTTTCCAAATTTTTGGCAAACTCCACATTGCAGTTTCAGGACCCTATATAGGATCATGACCCACAGTCTAAGGAGCTGGGCTTTATAGTGAACTGGTGTTTCCTCACATTCTGTGAGTCACTGAGCAAATTATTGAACCCAAGGAAGGGTAGTAATTTTGAATTACATCTGTTTAACCAGAAACTATGGAGACCCAAACTTGCTACTGCTGGCTGGAGAGGAGGGTATCCAGGTAGACAGTACCAGAACTCAGGTAGAGTCATCCAGTTGGTTATCTGTTGGTAAAGGGCTACCTTCCCAGCCGGTATGGGTGGGAAAATCCCCCACACCTGAGGTCACAGATGTCTTCAATATGGATTGTTGAGAATGCTAGAAAATGTGCTTCATCTTTCTAAATCATGATAATTAGTGTCAGAAAGAAATGTAGACAACTGTGCCCAGACAGGAGGTGCTTAGGAGCTTAGGTGCTTGTATCCCAGTGCTAGGAGTTGACACCCCATGCTACTTCATGAATCTAATTATGCAGGAAGAACATTTTTCAAAAGGAAGCAGGGAGTGGAACTGTGCCAGAGACAGCAATCACCAGAATAGATACTCGCCAAAGGAAAAACTGTGGTTGTGTTATTGTGTCGCCCTAATAGGCCCTGAGAACTCATCTCTGCATCTCTTCTAATTGAATGGCATGGCTGCCATTCGTGGCTGTGTCACAGTGAAGGGAAGGGACACAGTGCAATCATCAATTAATCATGCCTGGCAGGGCCAGAGGCACCAGCGTGATTTTTTTCAGCAGGGTAATTAGCTAGCAACAAAGGGGTGTTGCTTGTTGCCTATGAAGCAATGTGAGGAGAGGGAAAAGTGCCTCTGACTCCTGGGAGGAGACTGAATAAAGAGGAGGATGTAAATGAAAAAAAAAACCTGATGTTGATTGAGAAGGGGGAAAGGCAAGAAAAAATGAGGAAAAGAGTGGGATTGAGAATTGACTTTGAAGTGTAGATTTCTATAGTTGCAAATATTTCTGGATAAAATCTAGGAAAAATATATTTAGTGTGTATGACCTGGGAAACTCCTAGATTATTCGGAGAGGATTTTGTGCTATTTTCTGAATAGACAGTGGCATGGTCTTGTGACCTTAAAGAACACAGTTTGATTCTTTCACATAGATCTAGCACATGCCCTGGGACAGCATGGTATGGCAGGAACCACAGGGTTTAATCTCCCTGTGTAGGCATGCCCTTTTGTCCTGGATGCAGGAGATGCCCTGGAGAAGCAATAGCTAGTATTAGGATGAAGCAAAGCTCTTGGAAGCTAGAGTCCCGGCAGCACATTCAAATTGGTGTGTCATGACCCTGGTCAGAATGGGGGATGGGGAAGGGAAAAACACCCAGTGATGGCTAGACAAGACATGCGTAGACGTTCTGATGGTGGGTGCTCTTTATAGGCTCTAGGGCAAGTTCTCGCTGTGCACATGCAACAGTCAGAAGGCTTTGGACAATGCTTCCTTTCACTTCTGCAGACCTTATATGTAAAACTGAGCTGATCATAGTGCCCGATTCACAGGGTTAGTAGAACTACATCAAATGATCATGGAATGTTCATGCAATTGTGTATGTATAGATTTTAATTATTTTTTACAAGATTTGATACTTGTAACATTTCAGGCACCTGGTATAATGTCTTTCAATATGATTGGAGGTTATTTCTTCAATCGTGTTTTGTTTGTGTTGTATCACATTTGCATGAAGATGTACCACCCCATGCACATGTGCAGAGGCCCAGAGGATGGTGTCACGTGTCCTCTTCTGTCAACATTAGGTCTTATTTCCCTGAGAGTCTCTCATTGAATCTGAAGCTCCCTGATGTTGGTTAGACTGATTGACCAGGGAGCCCCAGTGATCCTCCAGTCTCCACTCCTCAGTGATGTGTTGCAGGCATGCATGCTCATGCCTACCTTTTCACTGTGGCTGCTAGGATCCAACTTGGTTCTCAAACTTGTTCAGAAGGGCTCTTACCTACTGAGCCATCTTCCCAACCCCCAATCCTAGGTTTTCTAATGTAAATATTCCCCATGAATCAGGGAAGAGAATAACTTCAGGCTGGAACGGTGGAACATTGATCTGTGGAATTTGGAACAGAGAGACAGGAAAAGCAGGAAAAAGAGCTTGACAAAAATATACCCCAGCCCTGTGGGGCCTGGTCAGACTCACTGCAAGTGGTGTCAGCTGCTTAGGAATCAGCAGATCTTCACAACCTTAGGTGCTCACTGTCAATTCAGCATTTGTGAAAGAGCCCTTTAATTGGCTTCAGTTGCAAATCTGAAAAGATAAAAGCTAGCAGCCTTGTGCTCACTGTCCTTAGCCATAGTCTCAGCTAAACATTCCCTCCTCTCAACCAGAAGGACCTCTTAATTTATAATTACGCCATGATGGATTACCTGAAAACTCAACCTTCAGGCAAACTGTGATTAACTTGACCAAAGACATCTGGGAGAACTATCCATGGGCTGAAATTATGATCTTAGTATTCTAGGTTGAAACTAGACACCGCTGGGGTTGCCTTCCTGCAAGACGCCAGCACAGAGGCCTTTGTTGGCTCTCCTAGAAGAAAAAAAACAAAAACTTCTCTCCTTTGGGACCATGCACAAAGAGACATCAGTGACTTCCCAGCATTGCAGACATTGTTTTTTAGGAAGTAAACTTCATCTTGCTCAAATTCTAGGAGAAAAATAATCAATGCTGATTAAGTAGGTTCATCAGAGCCATGGACTAAATAAATATAATATTTAATGCTGGGAAAATCATATGCTCACAACTAGCTGTGCTGTGCTGGTGGGTAAGTTGGCTGCGTAAAATTGCAACACGCTGTCAGGGTTCATTTTCCATGGCTGTTATCAGCAAATAAAGGTAGAAGCAGAATGCAAAACAGGCAGACAGGTGCAAACGCAAGTAATTTATCAGCCCCTAGAAGCAGCAGCAGGCTTGCCTTTGTTCTCAGGAGCCCTGGGAAACTTGCTCTTGTGTGCTTGGGAGCCAGTGATCCAGCAATGGCCCCAGAAGTAGGTATTGGAAGAAACTAAAGACATTTCTAAAATATTGGGTAAGCCTTCCCACCAAAAGGAGCCTTTCAAGGAAGTATTTGGGCTTAAATAATGAAGCTTTAGAGACACACTCTTCTGTCCTTTCCTTTCCCTTAACAAATCATGGTCATCTAATACCAGTTCTAAGGAGACCTGCAATGATGTTTTTTTCTCTTAATTCATCTAGGCCCAAAACCTGTAGTAATAAAGACAAAAACTTATAAAGCACATACCCTGGGTGACATGGCTCACTCAGGGAAAACAAGTAACCAACTTCATCTATTCACTTGATATTTGGGGTGTCTCTGAGACACAGAAAATGGGTAAAGTAGAAGTATCTAGGCTTGGGGCTGGAGAGATAGCTTAATGGAGTAAATGTTCCTCTTGCAAATATGAAGACTTGAGTTTAATCCCCAGAATCCATATAAAAGGATAGCAGTAAACATCTGTAATCACAACACCAAGAGGACAGAAACAGGAGGATCCCTGGGGCTCACTGGCCAGATAGTCTAGCCTAACTCTCAAGCTCCATGTTAGTGAGAGACCCTGTCTCAAAAAGAGATTGACAGCATTCCTAGGAACAATACCTGAGGTTGTCCTCTGGCCTCCATGTGCACACAACTGAACACAAACACCTGCACATACACATACAAAAATATAAACATTAAAATAATATGCATCTGTGACGGTGAGACCTCTCTGCAGAGGCAGCCCCCTCCCCCTGAGTGGGAGGTGTCTAGTTAGAGCTACAACCTAGGCGCCAAAACTGATTGGTCAAATATAAACCTTTTAGCCGTCTCTCTGGCTCACCTGGGAAGAATTTAAATTCTCTTCCCTTCGAGGAAGTGGTCTCTTTTTCTTCTTCCAAGTGGCAATGGAGTAGAGGGGACTGCTGACCCAGGCCTCAGTAAGGTAAGGCTTGCACCCCTACCCCAGCTAATGACTGGGGTAGGGGAGCAGGCTCCAGACTTTCTCTCTCATGGGTCTCTCTTTCTCATAAAGGGAGCTTTCTGTTATCTTTTTCCTTGGCTGCTTATTTATAAGTTCTGTTAATATAAGTTCTGTTAAACTCTGACGCGTGTTCTCCCCACACTGGTGGCTGGAGAACTCTGTAACTTCCCACATGGTGACTGAGAAATTTCCCCATCCAACTCCCCTTTTCCTAATTTACTAAATTAGAATAAATGTGTAATTAAAATTTAATTCCGTCCCTGTGTACAATTCTTTGGCATTAGAGGACACAAACTTGGAGAAGGAGGAGAGGGAAGGGGATTCCAAAACTCTCTCTCTTTCTCTCTCTCTCTCTCTCTCTCTCTCTCTCTCTCTCTCTCTCTGTTGCTTACAAATATTAATTATCAATAACCTGTATCACATCCAGGCTCATAAAATTAGTCAAAAATCTAAAAAGAGCCAAGGACAATAAAATGGGCATAAAGGTAAAATTGTCCTCATGAAATTTCTAGGGAAGAGTGAAAGTTTTCATTTTGAAAGTCAAAAAGTCTTTCAGAAGAAAACAACATAAATGAGGGGATTATAGAGGGGATTGTATTTAACTCTGAGGAGTAGTGGAGGACATTGAAAATTTTACTGGAGTTTGTCCTCCAAGTGAATTGGAAGCAGTTTCTTTTAAATGAGAAATAGTGGATATGGTTAGTTATAGCTGACCTTCCTCGGGAAGGAGAGCTTCACATATTAGATGTACAGGCTACTTCTCTAATTTTTGTATCAAAATCCCTAAGAAAAGTAACTGAAGGTGTGTTTTGGGAGGATACAGTCCAGCGAGGCAGGGAAGGCATGATGGCAGGAGCGGGAGGCAGCTGGCCACACTGTGTCCAGGACGAGAGGAGCAGAGTGAGGTGAGTGCTGGTGCTTGGCTTGCTCTCTCCTTTCTAGTCAGTCTGGGGCCTCGGCCCATGGGGAGGCGCGCCCATATTCAGGGTGGTTCTTTCCTCTTCAGTTGAATCTCTGCAGACACCCTCGCAGGCACACCCAGAGGTCTGGTTCGCAGATTAGCCATTGCAGTGGAGGAGGAACATGGTACAAGCTGCCTTGGGGTCAGGACCTTGACACTCTCAGGCTCTCCTGTCCCGGTGTCTTTTCAGCTTCTGGGAAGGCCTTCCTTTCTGTCTTTCTCTGTGTCACTGGGCTCCTCTTAGGACTGGGTGATGGAGCTCAGTGCCTTCCGGGCGGGACCTAAGCACGTGGCTCCACCTGTTCAAGATGACGCTGTAGGTGATGGGTGCCAAGCCTTCAGTGGGCAGGTCCCCGGGGGTAACACTCACGCCACATCCACCCATAGCACCACAGAATTCAATTTAAGACTTTGAGTCCTCTGAGAAAACAATACTTGTATGGAATACTCGAACGAATATTTTATTAAATAAAAGAAATAACTGTACTTTCATAAGGAAGAGATGGTACACCAATGGACCTCAAGTTAAGGTCAAAGTTTTAAATGTATTTATCTAAATTCAAGTCTATCTTTCTATGAATTAAAAGGGTAATCACAATTTCTCTAGATATTTTTGATCTTTCTCTTAAATGTTGAATGTGTGTTTTTAATGTAAATTAAATCTTTTCCACTTGGAATCAATAAAGGAAAAATCGGGGTGCAGAAAAGTGTCCTTGTTTGTAGCCACCTGTGGTCTTATGCCAACATCCTATCTCCCTGTTCCTCCTCCCTGTCCTGGTGCGGATGAACCTGGAGGTAAAGAAAAAGATGGGAAGCAATATAGCCATAAAAAAGGGGAAAGTATTGAGACACAAACGTGCATGACCAACCAGCTCTGGAGAAAAATTGAAGTTCCATTTCTGCCCACTTGACTGGCAAAAATGAAACCATATTTGAATCTCAAATGTGGGCCTACTGAAAGCTTTTGCCAACTGTTTTGGGTGTGTCCCCTGCTGAATTTGTATTTAATAAATATCAAAATGTAAAATGTGTACACAGCTTGTAGATACACAGGCCTCCACAAACATGCCGGAGTGCTTACAGCAGAGCTAGCAAGACCCACAGGAACAACAGGATGCAGGAAGTGAGTATTCCTAGGGGAGCTACAAGAGTCAGAAATCAAAGTAGGTCAGAGCGGGGAGGACCAGCTACAAACAAAAATTAAGGTCTGAAGAAATGATGCCTCACTGGAAAAAGCACTTATCATGCAAACCTAACAACCAAAGTTCAGACCCTCGACACCCACATAACTTTGCTGGACAAGACCTGTAATTCCAACCCCCAGGAGGCAGAAACAGGGAATATACAGGGCAAGCTGCTAGCTAGACCAGCCAAATTGGTGAGCTCTAAGTTCAAGTGAGAGACATTGCCTTAGTAATCAGGTGGAGAATGATCGAGGAAGTTACACTTCTGGCCTCCACATAAACATGGACACACATGAGTACATACATACATGCATTCCCCCACGCATGTGACCATGCATACACGTGCCACACTTGAAACAAACAAAAATTGAATTGGAACAAGAGGAAGTTCTTGCGGCACTGCTGTGATCACCCAGGGCACTGGCCAGGGGGATCTGGGCTACAATCCTCTCCGAAGTGTTTGTTTATGGAACCTGAATTTCGCTGCAGAAGCAATCACCTAAGACACTTGGGCTTGCATAGTCAGCAGCCCTCCCTCCCCACTGTTTACATCTGGATAATGTCACTCCCTTATGCTTTTGACTTGGCCTCTGGAAAATGTGTTCGTACCCATAGATTAAGCCTGCGTCCTTCAGAGTGCAAGAGAAAAAAATGCTTAGGCCGGGGCGAAACTTGATCTCCTTCCTCCTCCCCATGCCTCTCCTGGACCTATGTATGTTTGGTAAAGGGTAAATGATCCCCCAAACAGGTAAGAACTAACCCAGCCCCCCAGCCATACGCAGCCCAGGCTAAGCGGGCACCTGAATGCACATACCTGGGGACACCAACCTGTTCTCCAGAAGGGTTTCATTTCGGTCAGAGAAGCAGAATGATGACTGGCTAGCCCAAAGTAAAGCTTGAGACATTCTTTTGGGATGGAAAATTCCAGAATTGCTTTAGAATGCACATGAATAAGGGGAACTTTCAACTCTATGTTTAAATACGATGTGACTCTGTAGCTCTGTTCTGCAAAGCTTACATAGCCCAGGGCCCCAGTCACTGCGTTTCAGACTTTATCCCCAGTCCCAGAATCAATAGGGGAACTCATGGGTGGACTTTTTCTGCCTCCCAGTCCAAAACTTCTTGGACTATCTACCCTTTGTTTTCATGTTTCCCTTCACACTCCACCTCTAGGCCCTCAGCTGCCCCACATTCACAGTACATCAAGGCTCACCACTTTCTACCACCTTTCTGTGATTGTTTTCACCTAAGCACCTAAATCAGAAAGAAATCTTACATCCCCCCCCCCCCGACTCCATTCTAGTTTCAACACACTAGCCAGAGTGACACTATCATGTTGGGTGAATTATCCATTTCAAATGCCCAAATGAAACCTACGAGAAAGTGACAAGACAAACAGGAGACCAATCACCACAGCAAGTCTGATAACCATGAAAGGTCAATGGAGACAGACACCAAGGATACCCAACACAACCCAAGGCAAAGGTACAGAGATACTTAAGATCTCAACAACAAAGCAGACTCAAACTCACCCACTGTGACTCAGGGAACTGATTGGAAGAGGGGGTGGAAAGTATGTAAGAGCTGTGGTGGGGGAGAATATCCAGAGACATTGCCCCCCTCAGCAACAATGCACAACGGGGGATGAAAAAAAAAGAAGGAAAAAGAAAGAAAAACTGGCTCCCTCTGGTGCAGTTCATAATCCGCTCTCCTATGGACAGATCCAGTATGCGCAGTGAGGAAGGACCCCAGTGGTTAGAGGACAGAGAGGAGGGAAACGGGGGCACATTCACAAGATTTGCTCATACAATGTATATACTTAATGATAAAGATATTTTTTTAAATTCCACAATTCTCCTTTCCATCAGCTCTACAATGATCAAGAGGAGCCCACTCACCATGTGATCTCTCCAACCTCATCTTCCTCACAGAGCCCTCACTTCTCAGATGCCCTGCTGATCCACCTTAGAACCTTAGTACCTGCAGTCTTCATCATTTACTTTGCATGCCAACCCACTTGGCTTTCACAAATCTTTGAAAGTCACCTTCTTAGCTGGGTCAGACCCCCCCTGCTAAGAATTTTAAGGTGATCCTCCATTAGAAATGTAATCCTGTAATTCCTGTGTCAATGGTGTTTTCAAGTGGGCCCTTTAGGAGGCAATGAAGATGGAATGAGATCATGATAGTGGGGTGCCTCCTGATGACACTGATGGTTTTATATAAAGAGGGGAGACCTGAGCTTGCAAGCATGCTCTGTACCACCTGTGAGGCCCTGATCTGGTGAGGACACAGCTAGTGGCCCTCACCAGATGCTGCACAGAGCTCAAAAGAACCCCTAGGAAGCCCACAGAGAGTCAATTCAACTTTTACTTTTTATGCTTTACTTGGTCTCTGGGCTGGAAAGACAGCCCAACAGGCAAAGAGCTTGTGACCCAATCCTGAGTACAAACCCCCAGAATCCATGAAAAACTGGATGTGGTTGTGTATGTCCATCATCCCAACACTCCTCTATGGCGAGATGGAGACAGGAGCATTCCAGAAGCTCACAGGTCAGCTACCTTGTATATATAGCAAGACAAGGTGGTAGGAAAGGACTGAAACCAGAAGTTGTCTTCTCACGTCTTCTTGAATCCTAGGGTGCCTGCGTGCGCGCACGCGCACACACACACACACACACACACACACACACACGCACGCACATACACACATACACGCACACGCACACACACGCACATACACACATACATACATGCACATGCACACATACATGCACATACACACACACGCTCATACACACATACACACATACATACATGCACATGCACACATACACGCACACACATACATACACATGCACACAAGCACACACATGCACACGCACACATACACACATGCACACACATACATGCACACACACACAAATACACACACATACACACATACACACATGCACACACACATTGTGTGTGAGAGAGAAAATATTAGTCTTAGGCATTTATTGTAGTAACAAAAAAAACCACATCTCCATATGAATGACAATGGTCTCTCTAGTGACTCTTACCATGGTCTATTTTCCCATAACCTAAAATACTATAAGGTAATTATTATATTTATTCTTCAACTATTAGAATTCAAGCTGCTCTAAAATAAAGATGATTTATGCCTGCTTTGCTCTTGATATATTTAATCCAGAAGACTAACAATAATCAAAGAAAGAAATGAGTCAGTAACAAAGACTAAATTGTTAAATGTCTAGGAAGCATAGACTGGTACTAAAGGATTAATGAAATGGGGATGTTATTTTTTTATGTTTTTTAGTGTACATCCCTAAGGTGTGAGGGGACGTGATTTACCTGAGAAATGTTTTGTTCTTTCATGCTGGCTTCATCCAGCTTAAAGTCAAATGCACACAATTTTAAAATATCACTGCAGAAATGAAGACTACTCTCAACTTTGTGACCCTTTTCTAAACTCTGGCATTAATGGACTGACCCATTAGAAACAGGTATTTGGAATTACTCTTCAAAATTGCTCTTTGGAATTTATAACTGCTTTTAATTACTTTGGTGATAATTGAAGTACATAAGAATAAAATGCAAAAATAATTGGACAGGTATTAAGTACTGTCTGACAATGGATTCAAATGCTGTCAGACAAAAAATGCAAGTCTGTGTTTCACAGCTCTTTTAAGTCTCAGAGCTGAGCTGAACATCCTAAAAACATGTGTTCCTACATGGAAGACCATGAGCACCCAGGGGTAACCCTCGGGTTGGAAAAAAACCTTTTCCCATCATCACAGGAGATTCCAACTACAGGAAACTAAAAAGCAAAGCCCAGAGAAGCACAAAGGTACAGAGAAGTGGGTATTCTGGGAATGCAATCTTGATGAAATAGAAAATGGAAGTTAATCGCTTCTCGGCCTTTTGGCTAAGATCAAGTGTAGAAAATGGAAGTTACCTTTTGTCATCAAAACCCGTTTGCCCTGCCCTTGTGTGCTGCGAACATTCCAAAAGAAGAGAGCTTTAATCCTATCTCTGTTTTGAACCAATTTACCTTTTGTGATTTTTGTAGCATTTACTTGTTTCGGGCTTTTATACCTGAGAGGTTGTGCTAGAGCTGAGTGGCTTCCTTCTCTCCTCCTCTTACTCTAATAACTCTGATAAAGTCTCTCTCTAAACCTTACCTCCTGGTGGTCTGTAATTGTAATTCTTTAAAGTTATATGACAAGAATCGGGGTACTCTAAGTTTGTTGGTGCGTTGGATTGTTGAGCCTCAAGTTTTCCCAAGGCCAGAAATTGGCTTTTGATGTTCTCAATTGGTCTCCGCCTTATTTTTTGAGACAGGGTTTCTCACTGAACCTGGAGCTCATGGATTCAACTAGAAGCACTAGGATCACAGATATGCACCATCATAGCCAACTTTTATGGCGGGTGTTAGGGATCCAAACGGGGTCATCTTCTCAGACCTGGGAATTTGTATTTTGGAGTACAAAGAAAAAAATGCAATCAACTGAAATGTCACCATAGTATTTTTTCAGTATGTTTATGGGGGAACAAGGGGAAAGAGATGGGGAGAAGGGATGTTTTATTCATTGGTCTTGTAAGTTTCACTGATTTTAATCTTTATTATGCAAAATTAGATACAGTGTATGAGCAAACATTGTGTTGGTATCCCCATTTCCCTCCTCCCTGTCCCCAATCCAATGGGGGCAATGTCTCTTCATATTCTCCCGCACAATGGTTCTTACATTCTTTCTGCTTCCTCTTCCACTCAGTTTCCTGAGTCATAGTGGGTGAGTTTTAAGTCTGCTTTATTGTTGAGATCTTAAGGGTCTCTGTGCTTCTCCTTTAAGTTGTGTTGGAAATCGTTGACGTCTGTCTTGCTGACTTATCCGGGGTTGACTGCTTGGCTATAGTTATAGGTCTCTTGTTTACCCTGCCACTCTCTTAAAGGTTCCATTTGGGGCCTACAGGATAGGCCTGGGGTGGTTCATCTCTTGCAGGGATTTCAGCCAACTTCCTGTGGCTCATTCATAAGTTTGGAAAGGCCACTGCTCTCTTGCTGCCTTCTGAAAAATGCAAACAGAATCTCCATCAGAGACTGAGATCAGTATAGGTTAAATGAGATACACATTTCTATTTTGGCAAGATTCTATTGAGATTAGCCTCTCTATAGTTCTCTGGTAATGGGATTTCTCTTTGGAACCCAAATTTTTGGCTCCCATAGGATTTTGCCCTGAGTCTCAATTCCAGTTAAGGGCTCCTTGTCTCTGAGTGGATTTCTTGACCAATTAAATCACTGTTGATTACCCCCACCCACCATGTTTTGGCACCTCTATTGCACAACTCATCACTTCTTGGCTTGCTGATCTCTCTCAGAAGGAAGTGTGTTCAGCCTTCTCCTGGCGACAGTCTGCATTTTATTCTAGTGGTCTCTGCTTTCTCTGAATATCATTGACCAATTTCCCCTGGCAGCTTATGTAGCGCCTTCCAGCACTGCACTTGCTTCCATCTGGGGACTGGTTACCATTCTGGATCTTGCAGGGTCTCTCCATGTTGTTCTATGTCTTTCTGTGGTTTCTTCAGCAGTAGAATCTTACCTTTGTCCTGGGGTGGATTTTCAAGAGCTTTGACAGGAACCTGTCTTGTTTTGGGGACCCCATGGGTGTCTTTGATCAACAGCTCAGTGTGGGAAGGAAAACAAATGACTGGGACAGGGAGTCTGATCAATTTTTCATGGTGTTAGACTTCCTCCCCTTCTATTCATGGCACCTTTTACCAGTCGATGCCTTCTTCCTCAAGAGCTTACTGTATGAAAGTAAGGACTTTATTATTTCAATTCATTATTGGTTTAGCTTATTGTAGAAGACTTCCCCTCCCCACACTCCTTCCACCTCTTTCACAGTCTCTCATTTCCCCTGACAGGCTAGTTTAGAGTTTAAGCTTTTCCTGGTTAGGAACTGCATATGAGGGAGAATATGTGGAGTTTGATTCTCTGTTCTTTTGTGAGTTCACTATGTAAGAAAGATCTGCTCCAAGTCAGTCCACTTTTCTCTAAATTTTATTGTGTCTTTTTTCGTTTCCACTGAGTAGAATTCCATTGTGTAAATGTACCACAACTTTAATATCCATTTGTCTAAGGATAGGCATTCGGGTCAATTCCAATTCTTGGCTATGGTGAATTGAGCTGCAATAAACATTTTTGAGCAAATGTCTCTGTGCTGAGGTGTGACATCTCGAGGGTAGATGCTTAGTAGAGGGATAGCTGGGTCCATTGGTCGCTCTATATGCACCCTGTTCAGGAGTCTCCACACTGTTTTCCTTAGTGGTTGAATGAGTTGCAATCACACCAGCAGTGAATGAGGGTTCCTTTTTCCCAGGCAACCTCATTTTTTCACTGTATGCCTTACAAGCCACGTCTTTCTTCTTTATGCAATTAGCCCCTCTTTGTTCCCTTCTGTGTCATTTCACTGATGCTGGGGATCTGCAGCCACTGGCAGGTGTGGCTCCATGGACTCTGTACAAGCTGTCGTTTCGCTGGCTGTCGCTTCTGCGGATGGGTTCCGTGGACACCGCACTGCACCAGCTGTGACTCCACAGACACTATGGGTGTGGGTCCGCAGCTGAGTTAGGGAGGGAGACAAGGCATGCATCAACTCCCCATTAGTCCACAGAGCCCAGTGGGCAGGACGTGAGCTGATGAGAGAAAATGACTCTCAGGATCCAGCCGCAGGGGGAAGAACCTTTATTGTATGTGGAAAGGTCATATTTATAGAGGAGAAGCCAGGAAAATCAGAGGCAGGAAAATCAGAGGCAACTCATGAGTAGATAGGCAGGGGCCAGTAACCTGTGAATGCCTAGTTTGCATAGATAAGTTGAGGGGCTTGCTCAGCCCTGAGTGGCAGGTAGTACATGATCCTAGTCCTGGGTTCGATGGTGGCAGCTGTGGTGGAACTGTCACTGACTGTCCAGCACAGCTGGGGTGAGAGCCCAGGGCTCACTGTGGCTTGCCAGGGGGGCCCTGAGGTTTTCAGGATCAAAGGAGGAGGGGGGCGAAGCGCCTTCCGGGTCTCAGCGAGTCAGAGACTTTATCAGGGCTTCAGTCAATCCCAACTCCAATTAATCCTATATCCTCCATGTGCCTCTTAGCAGGGTCCCACAATTCCCCCTTTTGTTTTTGTAATGGAGCGGTGGTATAAGACTTGGTTGGTAGTGACCTGAGCAATATTTGCTGTTTGATAAGTGGAATGGTGCAGGGGGCTATTAGTAGCAGGGTCAGAGGGAGCCAAGGAGTGGGGGGAGGCAGGAAATCAAAGGAATGGAGAGCCAAGGGGTGGGGGCATTGGGAACATGTAAAACTCATTGACATAAAAAACAACATTTTTCCCCCCCAAGTCCATATTTTCCATTTTCAGCAGTGATGAGTTTGAGTCTGGTTTTGGAGCACTGTTTCAGCAAGAGAAGTCAATCATCTCTGGAGGGATTTAAGCTGCTGGTGGCTGACATGTCTGAAGTCTCCTGGGAGGCAGTGGGACTGGGGGGAGGGCAGCTCCTGGGATCCCCGAGGCTTGTATAGGAGAGTTACACCAACCAGGAGGGATGAAAACTTTTTGTTGGCAAGGGCTGAGCCGGAAGGCTTCTTCATTTTCTGTATGGACATAGACCTGTGGGACAATCATAGCTGGGGGCAGTAAGTGGGGGCGGAGGCGTTCATGTAGGACGCAGTTATCATTCCCCACCAGAAGGGGGCTTGGTGAGAGCAGGGGAACTTAGTCCGGCAGCAGCTACACTGTTAAAATGAAGGAGGACAAAGACAAAGAAAGAGGCTTGGGGTGGGCATGAAGCCTTCGCAGCATCCACAAGGTCATGGATGTCGTTCCATGAGACTGGGCGTCTCTGACAGCTGTAGCAGGAATTTTTTTCTCTAAACTGGTCCTGGTTCTTAAAATGAAATCAGATGTCTGAAGATGACCTTCCTGTTATCCTAAGAGGTTCTTGAACATTAGTCCTGCAACATCCTTCCTTCTCTCCTTTTTTTCTCTCTCCAATTCTAATCCTTCCTATTTCCCTCTCCAACAGAAACCAACAAAAATGGCCACCTGCACTGACTTTTATTAGCCCTTAAGAGAAAGGAAAAAAACACAGTATCAGGGGAAAGACAACCTGGTGGGAACACGAGCATACATCTTCCCTCCAAATAGGCCACAACCAACCAGCCAAAGGATGACTACACCAAAACCAGTTTGGTGAACCAATGAGTTTATTAGTGTGTCATTACTGAGCAGGGTGAGGAGTTGCTTGCAGTAGTGGAGGTGTGGGGGGGTTACTCCTGGGATGCTCCTCCCTCGGCCTCAGGGCTACAGAGCATGGGACCCCAGAGCAGCCGCACCACAGCGAAGCTCTCTGTGGCCGCCCTTAGAAGCTCCTTGTCCTCATCCAGAAGGATGGAGACACATCAGCGACTCGTCCGCGGGGCTCAGTATATCGGGGTCACCCCTCGGAACCTCCCTCAGCCTAGGGCGAGGGCTTACTTCCAGAGCATGGGGACTTGCTTAGATGGAGCTCATTGTTCCAGAAGCTCCTTGTTTCCTATCTACTCTGCTCCCTGAGGTCACGAGACCTCATACAGCTGGCACAGGGGGCACCTGAATCTGATGACCCTCCCACACCTTCTCTCATGAGTTGACCCAGCTGCTTCTGGTAAAGCTGACAACAGTTGTTTACACCTTTCAATGTGGAGGAAATTTGTCATACAACACACAGTCTCACAGATATTCGAGAGCCCATAAAACTTCTGTGAGGTTCTCTGAGGTGTGTACACAGTAGACACCTGGATGCCATCCACTTTCCCTCTTAAATATTATAGTTTTTTTGATGGCTACTGCCCCTTCTCCACTTCCTACCTTAGATCAAGATAAATGAGTTTTCCAGCTTTAGTGCTGTGTGGATTTCTAAGGTTTGGTGCTGTAAGCCGCTGTCTTGTTCTTTGCTTATTTGCTTCAGGGGCTTATTTCATGGATCCTGATCTCCAGCTCTCAAGTTCCATTTCCACATGCAGGCTCCTTCCTGTTCTAACAGTGATTCCATTCTTATCTCCCATATTCACCTCACAGAAGGAGGATCAATGACAGGAACTTTTTTTTGAGATGGTGTCATACAGTCCAGTTAGTGAAGGATGACTTTGAATCTCTGATCCTCCCACCTCTACCGCCCAAATGCTGGCATGAGAGATGCACACCACCATTCCTGGTTACTCGTTCCCAGGGATGGAACCCAGGACTTCTTATATACTAGGAAAGTGCTCTGCCAACTGAGCCATCTTCCCAGTCCTGATAGAAACTTTCGTAAACCTTTTACAATATAAAGAATGCATTAGGTAGTATTCTTAGTTGGTGGGTTCCATATCTATGAATCAAATGACCACAGATTAAAAATCTGGGGATAAAACTATATCTGTACAGACTATGTTCAGGCATTTTTCCTTGTCATCATTCCCTTACTGTATGTCAGTAATTTTCCTTGCATTAGATACTATAGGTAATCAAGGGAGAGGCTTAAGTACAAACAGTACTTAGCAAATAGTAGACCATTTTCTATAAGGCGCTTTAGGACCTCAGGCTGTCAATGTCTATGGGGGGTCTTGGAAGCACTCGTCATGGCTACTGAGACCCACTGTGTCAGAGAATGCATGATTCACTCACCTATAATGGGCATCAATGTTATGTCTTCATACAAAGGAAGCATCCTACAAAGCCCTTGGTCTTGGTTGGATATAGGGAGAGAGAGAGAGAGAGAGAGAGAGAGAGAGAGAGAGAGAGAGAGAGAGAGAGAGAGAATAGGCTGAGCCTCTGATATGTTGCTCCCTGAGCCTGGAAAAGTCTTTATTCCAGTCCTCAGAGTTACCAATAAGAATTTGTTCATCTGGATTAACATTATAGTCTTGCTAGCCAGAGAACCATCTCAATGGAGTTGGTGGCAGACACTGAGGAGACTCAAAACCCATCAAAGTAGAAAATAAGAGACTGCCAAGAGCTCAACACTAAAGGAGATTTCTGACACACACCCCCCCCAGGCTCAGAGAGCATTGCAGAAGAGGGGTGGAAAGAATGTAAGATCCACCTGGCACATAGGCATATTTTGAGGTGCTGCATCACCAACAGGAACTGACTTGCATTCATGGCAGTGATCACCATTAGCCCCACAGGATCAGCTCAGTTCTAAGCCCATCAACTTGTTGACATGGAGGATGGCAGAGGGTCTTCAGAGGATGGGGGGTGGGGGAATTGCCCCCAGAAGATCAGCTCAATTCTAAGCCCATCAGCATGTTGATGTGGGGGATGCCAGAGGATCCTCAGAGGATGGGGGATGGGGGAGAGGAGACAAAATAGAAAGGACAAAGGGACCATAACATGATCCCAAACATCTTAAAATCACTTCTCTCTTTCAAACTCTTCAAACATAATGTCTTACAAGGCATTTTCTCTCTTCAATTGTATCATTTATTGCTTTGTTTAAATGGAAAAAGTGTTTTCTCTCTTGCCAAAACAAAATAAAAGCAGGCATTCCTGAGCAATAATGCTTTACTTTGGCTTCTTGTCTGTGCATGTCCAAGGGAAGGCACTGGCAGAGCGACAGTGAAGGCATGGGGGGCAGTCTTGCTGGCCCCACTTGGGACCCTGCATTGAAAAAGCTGTTTGTTAGATGAGGTGGGGCTCTTAAATATTCAGAGAACTCTTATTTTGACAAAACATTTTTCCATCATCTGGTTAGAATTTCTTGGCCAGTTAGCTCAGATCTACTGTTTCCTCAGTGTATCTATGGCAAACCAGGAGAGGAAAGAGCCATTATTCTGCAAGAGTTAGGAAAAGACGAATTGCAATTATGGGGCCCTCAGTCAAGATAGATGATATCTTTTCTGAGCCAGTGAGCACAGAGGGCTGCTTGTTTGAGCTCTGGGACTGCTGGTTGGATTTGGTGGGCTAAATCCTCCAAGTGACTTATCAGGCAGCTCTCCATGTCTGTTTATGTAGAAAGAAACTGTTGTACGATGTGGTGATTCTACCTCAGCCTGCAGAGCAAGTGCTGTTCTGGACATGAAGAACTTGTAGAGTGCACACACACACACACACACACACACACACACTCACTCACTCACTCGACCCTGGCATCCTCCTTCCCTATATTGGAGGAAAGGCTAAGATTCAGGACTGCTATGAAATGCAGGTACATTTTGGAGCTGGCTAGAAGATTTACACTGGCATTTAAGGGACAGTTTATATTCAGAAGTGGTTTGCTAGAATGTCAGCCTAACAGCCATTTTTGGTTTGCCTGGGTTTTCCTTTGTGCTGTCTTGGTCTAATCTGCTTACGTGAGACCCAAACTCTGGCTGACTGCCAACCTTCAGAGAGCATATGGGCACCAGGCTGACTTACCTCTGTTTCTGGGGACTGAGAAATACCATGTCTCCCACCTCAAACTCAAACTCTGGGAAAATTCATGTGTTGAAGCAACTCACATGAAAATGAATTGAACTTTGTAATACACTAAGATAGGGGTGACAGATCCCTCATTCTCTACAGAGGGATGTGTGCACAGTACACCCATGGAAGACAGATCCCTCATTCTCTAGAGGGGTGTGTGCACAGTACACCCATGGATAGCAGATCCCTCATTCTCTACAGAGGGATATATGCACAATACGCCCATGGATGCACATGAATCCTATTTAATAAATTTAATCTATTCCTGAGTCTCTGGAATTTCCTTCCTGTACTGCCCTACTGGGAAGGGATGTTAATTTCTAGCTTCCCTGAACTTTCTTATATCCTTCCCCCTACTGAGTGAGCTCCCTTCCTGTGAACATCCTCAGAGACCCACACAAAATGACTAAAAGTTCAAGTTGACAACAAAACTTAGCCATCACACCTAGTTTATGTGCATTTATTGGGGTAGTGGCATATTTTTTCAGAGCTATGGCTATATGCAATAAGTGAGCTTTAATTTTTGTACTAGCTTAAATATCCTGTTCCTTCCATAAAGTGATCTGCTTGATTTTTAAATAATTTGATAGAAATATGGTAATTCTCTATGCTGATTAGCACAGTCTGCAGGATAGCCTGCAGGTGTAGCCTGCCTCTCCTCATTCAGACCCTATGCCTTTTCATCCAAGGGCCTGGTACTGTACATGCCTAAATTAGTAAATAAAGATAATCTCTAGTAAATGTACCAACATAGCACATTGCTTGGTATCAAGTGAAAATCCGGTAAGCATCTTCTGTTGTTTAGGACCTGGATACAGAGCACACAAGTTAGACCATGGAGTTGATCATTTCCTTGTTGTTTTACTACATTTCACTAGCCTGAAAGTATAAATAAATTAGTAGACCACCATAGAAAAAGCAGTATGCCAAGATTTGCTTTTGTATTTCTAGACTTGAGTTTATTTCAACACCTCTGATTACATAAATGCTTCCTTGTTTACATGCAGAGAGATTTGTACAAGCTGAGCAGAGTCATAAAGCTCAGATGCTGCACCCCAACAAGGCAGATTTGGCATCAGTAGGAGTAGTGCCTCGAGTGCCTCATCGACCATGAGATCTGTCGAATAATCATAGCAGAAAGGTCCCATGACTGACATATCCACTGAGCATTCATACAAATTCAATAAAACCCAGCCATCAGCAGAGGTTTTGATTTGGGAAGTTCTGCCAGTAGCCCTGAGCTTTCAGATGACATCTGTATTCCTCGCAGCATCACAGCAGTGTGGCTTATCTAGGAAATTTGCCATGAGTAGGAATGAAACAAACAGTTCCTTAGTGTTGGGGAATAGGCCACACGATATGTGACTTGACTAGCTTGATTTACTAACTCCACTTATGTGGACTTCAGTGTGCTGAAGAACCTTGAAAATCTCTCACCAAGAAGTCAAACTCCAACTCCTCAGTCTGTGCAAGAATGGAATGATAGTTGAAGTCTTTCTGCTAGACAGGAAGTTAAGCTCTGAGAATCCAAATGGCTAAGTCAATGTTTGCATTAGGGAAAAGTGTGAGAAAGGGATGGAAATGTCTATTAGACAACCATGATAAAGAACCCACATCATCTGAGACAAAAACAGTCATAAATGCTCATAACAGTGTGAACAGAACCTAATTATTTAAGAAATATTCCTCACGAAATTCAAATATTCAATGGACAAAAGTTCTACCCAGTTTATAATTTCAGGATCTTTCTTCCCACATCATGAAGACTTCCTTGATCCCTCAGCTTCTGATAGCCTTTTGTTCCATTTCCAAATGCCTTGTTCAAAGGTCACCTGTGTTCCTGATATAGTCCAGGACACTGAGAGTAAGGGAGCACTGTGTGATCGATCAGCTCTAAACCTGTGGGGGGGGTTTGGTGTGGGGGGGTATGTGTGTGGGTTTGTGTGTGGGTATGAGTGTGTGTGTGAGTGGGGGGGTATGTGAGATGGTAGGGGTGGGTGTGACTCTAAGAGGGCTCTTGCCAATATTGGATCTTGTTTCCCTATTGCTGACCATGCTTGAACCCCAACATAAAAACTTCACCACCCCATGTAAGGTTTCTTTCCCACAGTAGACCATTGTTTTTTTTTATTTAGAGCAATCTGTGTGTGGGGTTTTCATAACTTCTAATGGAACAATGTTTCTTGATTAGCATAAGCACAATGATTTTATTGCTCTGTGAGAAAGTCTCTCAGGCCTGCAGAACTCCCTCATGTTGTAATCAGGCAACCTGAATTATCTGAGCTCTAGTACCATGTTTTCTAAGCATGTCCAGAGATTAGTGTTGATGGAAGTCAGTTTAATGTGTGTCTAAAATTATTGGGCCAATCATAAACAAGGAAATAAAGAATAAGTAGAAATTAATAGCAAAAAAGACAAATATGTAAACAACAGTGGAAATTCTAGCTGTACCAAGGTAGTGGGATGGGCACATGAGAGCAAAGCTGTATAGCAGGATGACTGAAGTTCACAGTGGTATTCCTTCACATACTCACAGAGTAATGACTCATTCAAGTTTGTGAGGAAGATCATTGTCATGGTTTGATCCAGGCGTCCCCACAAACAAATGAATGTGTTCTGATAGATCAATCCTCAGCTGATGGCAGTTTGGGTTTTACAACCTCGATGAGGCTGTGTTGTCAGGGGTGGGCTTATGGGGTTATAAGCCAGCTTCCCCTTGCCAGTATTTGGCACACCTCCCTGCTACTGTTTGCAGTGCTGTGGCGGAGGTGATGTCCACCCCTCTGCTCATGCCATCGTTTTCCCTGCCAGGATGGAGTCTCCCCTTGAGTCTGTAAGCCAAATAAACCCATTCCTCTACAAGCCGCTTTTGTTTGGGTTCTTTCGATGCAGCAACTAGAAAGTGACCACAACAATCATCAAAATTGGGATAATAACTTTCCTAAACACTTCATTCTGGCACTCATGCTGGACTTGGAATGGTCCTTATTCCAACCACCAAAGTGTAAAACTCATCCAACATTTAGGCAGAGTATGCATTGGGGATAATCAACATGCGATTAAACAAATCTTAAAATAAAATTGAAAAGCATTAGTCCTCAAGTAAGACTACTTGATCAGGTGCATCAAAAAGAATGTGAAAATACCCAAAACCCAATCAGGTTAAACCCACACTGAGTATCATCTAATAAAAAATTACCAGGCATTAAAAAAAACTACTGGCATGCAAAGAAGCAGAAAATATAAACCATAATGAAGAAGGGAAGACAATCAACAGATTAAGCTTTATAAAAAGAAAGAGTTAGAAAAAGAAAGAAGTGAGATTTTTACATTTTTATATCAATTTCTGTGGTTAGCATACAAAATAATAGATTTATGATTGCATTACCATACACATGTGCCATACTGCATTTCCCTATTCATGGATCTCCTCAATGGTCACTCTTTTATGTCTAGTTCCCATCCTTTCCCCAGAATGTATCCTCTTCTCCCTTCTTATCACATGTATGTATTCTTTTTTTTTAATATTTTATTTATTTATTTTTCAAGCAGAGAGATACAGAGAGAGAGAGACAGAGACAGAGAGAACACCAGGGCCACCACCTTGTGGGTCTGGCTTATATGGGTCCTGGGGAATTGAACCCAGGACCTTAGGCACCAGAGGCAAGTGCCTTATCCACTGAGCCATCTCTCCAGCCCTCACATGTATGTATTCTATCACCTTCTCCCCCAAACTTTATTAACTTTTCCTCCCCTTTCATGATTCCCTTTCCAAGTTACATGACCTACACACAAATAGATACACACACATACACACACACACACACACATATATATATATGTATATATATATATGTTTAATATATTTTTTAATCTTTCTTTCTACATTTAAGAGAAAACATTTTTTTGAAGTCTGGTATTGCTCACAGCCTCTGACACAGACATCTCTTTGTGCAAAGGAAAGAGGTGAAGGCAGAGATGCATGGATGACAATGATACCAAGAATAATCAATTAGTCTGTGCTCAGCCCTAAACACATCTAAACCACACCCTCCAAAGCTCAAGAACACTCTCAAAAGAGGAGGGAGAAAGAATTTAAGAGTAGGAAAGTGTGGCTCTACTACCCTACACATGGTTGATCCTGTCAATATTTTGCCATGGATGAACTTTCTAAGGGGAAGGAGAGACTGCAGAGAACTTTATACGAACTGTGTTACTGGAATAAAGGCTGAATGTGTTCTAGGGCTCATGTCCAGAGAGTTTGATCAAGGTCGAATTTAAGTAAAGGACTGATGTGCTTGGCTAATGATATGGAACTGAGAATTTTAAGATTTAAATTTGAAAAAGCTCAAAACAAATTTAGAACTTACCAGCACTGAGACTGGTTGCTAAAGGTGCCATTGTTGAAGAGATATGACCATGATTAAAGATGGATAAGTGCTTTACATTAAAGCAATGGGGAGGCTGCTGAGGCACTCCCACCCAGGAAGGACTGAATGACAGACTGTGCAAACTCTTTGGGAAGTAGATAGCTGAAAGGAAGGAACTTACTTTTTAAGGTCATGATTTATTTCATCTCTGAGTTAACAACATGGCTGTGTCCGACATACCTGGTATTACTTTTTGAAACATGAAAAATGCATACATGGAATTGTTGATGATGTGACACAGTTCCAGGAGCCACTTGAGATGTGGTACATGGAAAAGGGCATGAAGTCCCTGATAGGCTAGTGAAACTGTTGGAAACATGGGCCATATTTACCAATGAAGACCCAAAGATGGTAGGATATACCAGGACTGTGCAATGAGCTACCATGGAGCGGTGCTGGGCCAGGATAGAAGTGTTCCCCAGCTACTCAGCCAAGATGGAGGGGTGGAGTTGGAAAAGCCAGAGACAGTCAGTCACTGGTTATGATATTGGATTTGAACTGCAGATATTTGATGCTGGCCAAATGGTTGTTGAGTTTGCATTGGTCCAGTGTCTCCTTGTTATGCCTCATAGCAGTTGGAAATGCTTACCTTGTGCCATTAGATGTTAAAAACATGTAACTTGTTTTGATTCTACAGAACTCACAGTTAAGGGACCTAGCTTTGTGTTGGGGCAGGAATTATGTGTTCCCAATTGTATGTGGGAAAATTATATCATGTTAGCCAGAATTACCATCTTGTTACTGTCTTCACTTAGAAATTAAATACAATGTAAGGACGTATGATTTAATGTCAAGTTGACAGGGGTGGACTTGTGGTGGTTAAGATTTGTTGTCAACTTGACCTGTTCAGTAATCTTAGGTGGGTCTCTGAAGTTGCTTACAGGAAGGATTAATCAAAGGAGGAAATCTCTACTCCAGAGTGGGCGACCCTCTCAATAGGGGGCAAATCTCTTCCTTCCACCCATCTGTTTGCTGGTGTGTGTGTGTGTGTGTGTGTTTGCATGTGTGTTTTGTTGGTGATAGCCTCTCTCTCTCTCTCTCTCTCTCTCTCTCTCTCTCTCTCTCTGTTTGAACCTGTGAAAGGGGACTAGCTTTTTTTGCCATAACTTCCCATGGATCTGTAACTTCAATAAATCTCCTTTTCCATAACTGTGCCTGGATGTACAATATATATATAAAACTTAGACGTGAATTCAGGATGAAAATCCAAGGGATAGAAGAAAGATTTTAGTGGGAGGGGAAGGTTGAAGGTAATTTGGAATAGTGGGATGAAATAACATTATATACACATGAATGAAAATGTCAGAAACAAAATACTGCCTTCAAAGTTGTTTCAGTTACCTTCCCTTTGCTATGACAAACCACCCATCTGGCAGCAGCTTATCTTTCATCACATCAGGAAAAGCATGGAATGAGCAAGAAGCTGGCTCACACCTTGTCACATATCTGGGTGGAAGAAATCTGAGTGCTAGACTTGGAGCTGGGCTGGTAAGCCTCAAGGTATGCTCTCAGTAACATTTCCTCCAGCAAGGCTTCACCTCCCAAAAGCTCTACCAGCTGGGGATTGAGTTTGAGGCTTAATCACAAATTCATAAGGCTATGGGGTCACTTTATATTCAAACTACAACAAAAAGTGTCTATAGTAAATCAAGCCAAGAATTAAAAATAAAAAACTAATTGTAGCAATATATATATATTATTGGAACCTATAGAAATTTTCTTAAAGAAATTAATATGTAAAGCATGTGATCAATTTATATAATTCAATAACAGGAAAAGTAGAAATATGAGATGTTATTGAAAGCATTTCACTCCAAAGAAGAAGCATGAGTGATTCATCAGTAACAACACACTTGGGCCAGGAAGACCGGGCTGAGTACTAAGATATCCAGGATCCCTTGCCACAAGGACTAATACAGAGAGCCCACGGAGGAGGATATACAACTGATCAGGGATGGGGAGGGGGGAATTGGGGAATTCGGGATAACAACTCATGGTTTGCCCACTAAATAATGTAACTCATTATGGACAATAAAAATATATTAAAGAAAAAGCTGATCTCCTGTTGTCAAAAAATAAATACATAAATAAATGAGAAAGCTTTCAATCTCCTGACTGAGAGAAGTCACATGACATCATTTCTCACATAAGCATTTTAAAAGCCAAAAAGTAGGTGGCCAGTACCTAAGAACAACACCCAAGTACTCCTCAACATGCATGTATGCCTACACACACACACGTGCAGCTGCACAAACATACATACACACAAGCAAAATAAGAGATTTTAAAGGCAAACAAGAACAAGTGTCCGAAAGGAGCTCTCAAAGAGTATGGGAGACAAGTAGCTAGGTTCAACCACTTTGAAAATAGTTCAAAGAGGGACTTTTCATGCCCTGTGAATATCAATCAGAAGTCCTGAGTACACATGCTGTAGCATTGCTCAAACATGTACACCAGAGGTGGTACAAGAAATTTCACAGTTGCTTTATTAAAAGCAGCAAATGTCTATCAACAGTACAGGCATCCACCAACAGATTGAATAAATTGTGACAACTTCATCCAACAGGCCACTTCTGAACAATACAAAACTAGAGAGCTTCAGTCACACACATAGGATGGATGAATCTCACAGCCATTAGATTAAAGAAAAATTTTCCAAGAATTCATGCTCACAATTTTATTTACCTACTTTTATTTTATTTACAAGAGAGATAAAGAAGGAGAGAGAGAGAGAGAGAGAGAGAGAGAGAGAGAGAGAGAGAGAGAGAGAGAGAGAGAAGGTTGGAGAGAGGGCACAACCAGGGCCCCTAGCCACTGCAAATGAATTCCAGACTCTAGTGCAACTTTGTGTATCAATTGACGGACTTCATACTAAAATTTTGATATTGTTTCTTAATGCTTGAAGATATTCTCCCTTACGGCAGTGACCTCCATGACTGTGACCACCATTCTATGAAATAGTTCAATTCTAAAAATTAAAAGATATAACCTAGAATCTTTGGTTTGAGCTTTATTTTCATGTGTTTTCTTTTGTCCTCTGCCATTGCTTTTTGTTTTTATTTTTCTATTATTATTCAGAACAAGTATGATAAAAATTAGCCACATCTGGTATTTATCTTCCTGTCCCGGGGCAAGGCAAATGTGTATAGTTCCCCTCACGATAACAGGAACCATATGGCGCCAATGGAATGATATGTATTATCAGTTTACAAATTTGAACTTTTCAAAAGCTTGTCCACAGGCAGTGCTGGGTTCTGGGGTGTAAGAGTTTGCACTGGATGTTTATGCTCAGCATTCACACGGGTGTAAGGAATGCTGGCAGCTGCCACCTCATTGGGATGGGCTCAGCTGTGCTGGGCAGTGGCTCTCAAAGTTCGCACATTCATATTCCTTAGCAGGCCTTAAAAATTCCAGCGAACAGTACTGTCCCACCCCACTTAAATTAAGATCTGTTAAGTAGAACCAGTTAAATTAGTATTTTTTAACTTTCTAGGAAATTTCATTGTTCAGGAAGCTTCAGAACTACAAAGAACTTTGGGGAGAAAAAAAGGGGAAATATGTATATCATTTAGTCATTGCAAGGGAAATGCATAGCAAAACACAACCTCATTTGCACTTTTTGAGCTGTTCTAATTATAAGATGCATGTCTGGTAAAATTTCATTCTACTCAAGTCCCAATTATCCTTAAAGTAATATGAATATCCCTTTTAGGAATTGTAAGCACTGACTTGACTAGGCCTAAAGGATTTAATCTTACTCTATAAGAGATAAGAGGCAGAGAAAGAGAGGGCGAGGGAGAAAAAGAGAGGAAAGAGAGACTCCACCCATTCCAATTTTCAAGTCAATTGCTGTTCATTCAACAAGTTACATCCTGGGCTTAACACAAGCTTTGTGTCTGTCACTCTAATCACGTGCAGTTGGCCTTCAAGTAGAGACCAGAACGTGACCCACGGGTTACGCTCCAGACACCAGCTGGCTCCAATTCAGCATCTTAGAGGGAGTTGTGACCAACTTTTCAGAGGATGGCCCTTTGGAAGCTGCTCTGAAGACAGCTTGCTTTGATCTCAAGTGGCCATTTTCACTCTCTTGGAAACCTCTAGATCCCACAGTTCCCAACAATGGTCTTAGTGTCTGTAAACTCTTTTCCCAAGTTTTGTCTCATTGCAAAGGTGTTTGAATTCCTGCCTGGAGCTGCATGGCCATCCAGTTGGGCTCCACATCTTGCATTTATTAGTAGAACTATTTCCAACAAAAGTCCATGGAGAATCAGCTGCATTGCTGCAGTTTACTCGCTGAGGTAAAGATGTTAGTGACTTCAGATTATCTCCGATTGAAAGCTTATTCAACTTCAGTGTTCATACTTGTAGTCCTTATGTCTGTATATGAACTTGAGTGTCTCAAGTTGGCTTTGTGGACTGTAGTCTGTTACACAAAGAAGGTTCAATTTACTTCTATTTATGGGCAAATTACTTGCCTTGAGAGTCTCATTCCTGCCCTTCTAAAACAGGTACTTATAATTGCACCTGCTTTCTCAGCCTGTAGAGTCAATATTTAAATGTACAGATTCTACAGGAAGGCCAACCCTAACCCCACAAACTCAGCCAGGCCTCATCATTTCCCTGATTCATCTCCTTTACTTGTGGGATTGGGGCTTTACCATGAATATGTCACAAGGCGATTTGAGATTAAGTAAATGAATATACATTAAACTTGGTAGAGAACCAGAAAAATAATAAATTTTTACAAACAGAAATGATGCTGGGCTGTGGAGATGACTCAGCAGTAAAAGATACTTGCTTCTCAAGCCGGAAGACCAAAGTTTGATTCCCCAGTGCCCATGTAAAGCTGGACACAAAAACTAACACATGGGAGCTGGAGCTGTGAGAATCTGGAAGCTTGGGGGAGGGGCAGCCAGATTGCCTTGTCCAAAGCAAACAGCAGGAGAGACTCTGTCAAAAACAAGGTGGAAGATGTAGACTGACATCACATGATTGTCCTCTGACTTCCACATTGCTCCATACACTCATGTACACACACACTCATGTACACACACATACACACACACACACTCATGTACACAGATACATGCACTCATGCACACTCACATACACTCATATCCACACACACATACACTCATGTACACACATACACAACACACACAGAGAGACACACACACACAGAGAAGGTCTCACGGCCTTCCTAGAACTGGAACTAAACCTATGGACTCCCCGAGAACAAGGAAATTTGCTTTATCTTTAGCACTCCAACAATAGGCTCCATTCCTGGTATTCAGTAAACACTGAAGGAATGCATAAACAAGTGAATAAAACGTTTGTGGACTGAGAGATGTGATGGTGAGGTATCAGTTAGGAAAATGATATAACGAAATTCAAAGAAAAATGGATGGATTTGGAACAGATCATACTCAGTGAACTCACACAAGAACAGAGAGACACGCGCCGCATGTTCTCCCTTCTCTGTGGCCCCTAATCAGGTTAAACCGATCTGTAAGTAAATATGACTAGTGATTCAGGGGAAAGGCAAAGGGGACAGAAGGAAATGGGGTGGAAGCATCAGAGGGGGGAGATGTACACAAACCTAAACTAACAACAATCTGACTCCATAGAATCCTATCTTCTGTACAACAAGTTCTGGAGGTAGACAG